>JAXQQM020090227.1:0-37148 GCA_034641835.2 Pinus albicaulis
ATGCCACTAATCATATGTTCAAATGCAGACATTACTTTCTCTAGATCCTTAACCAGTTTATCTTTGGATTGTATCTTCATTTGGATCATAACTATGTCACTTTGGGTGCAAATCCAAACCTTCCTAGGTAGGGTGTCAGGGGCCTGAGGATACATATTTGACTATTCTAGCATGTTGTCCAAAGCAGTGGAGGC
Source organism: Pinus albicaulis (assembly GCA_034641835.2). NCBI lineage: Eukaryota > Viridiplantae > Streptophyta > Pinopsida > Pinales > Pinaceae > Pinus > Pinus albicaulis. The sequence continues at coordinate 195 of JAXQQM020090227.1, forward strand.
TTCCTTCAGTTATGCAGTTCTCCTTTTTGTTTCTTCCTATGCTTTAAGCACTGGTGCGACTGTCTGCTTTATTGTAAATATTTCCTCGTACACTTGCTTCATGGTGGCTTCCAGATTGACCAACTCCCTCTGAATGGTAAGTGGCACTTCGTTGGTTTGAGTGACTGTGAGATGAAGCTTTTGGACTTATTCCTGTTAGTCATCAGTAATTTTCACTTTTTTAGATGACTAAATGCTTTGTCCAGGTTTTCTAGAAACAAGATTCAAGGGATCTTGTTTCTTCTAGAAATCCCCTCAAACATAAATTTTAACCTATCCCTCCTCTCTTGTTTGTAGTGGTCAATCTATCATCCTAAAAAGATCCCATCGTGGACCAATGTCCCTTACTCTATCCATGCTTGCTATTTCTGTATATAGCACTCTACCTCTGATGCCTAAGCCCTCTTACCTCACAATTTGTTTGGCCAAGTTAAAATCAAGTTTTTCTCCTACTCACAAATGCCTCAAGCACTGTCAGTGTCAAATTTCTGTCTAAAAAATCCATTCAAAGTAAATAACGATGTCTAGGTATATAGGATGATGGTGCATAAATTAGAGTGTCTAAACCCTGTGCCTTATTCAAAACCCTGATTAAACCATCAGTCACACAACCCCTTCTGTAGCCTTGAAAAAAGAGTCAATAAGGTTTTTCCTAGGTCATGTGCCATCATAATTCCCATACACCTTCATTTCACAGAAAATCAAAGGTGAATTCAAGAAAACACCGAACTCAGGTTTGTCATATTCTAAAGAGCACTTAAGCAGCCTCCAAGGGTTCCCACCCGGACCAACCGGAAAATCTGAAAAGAATAGACTATTATATCCAAGCATTTCTGTAGGAATGCCTTGAAGATTAGTCTAAAGCATAACAGAGCCAAACAAGGACACCTAAGAGAGTTCAAAAATTCATTGGTAGTTGATAAAAAAAGGTACAATGAGATGGAGGCTGCAGGGAAAATCAAGAGCTCATCATATAAATGGCAAAAGGACACCTAAGAGAGTTAAAAAGTCATTTACAGTGGATAAAAGGCACAACAAGCTGAAAGCTACAGTAAAGGTCTTGATATCATAACAAGAAGAAAAATAATGCTCATACAAAGGTCTGTGAAAAATCTCAGAAATATCAGTAACGTATGAGCAACCTGGTTCATCTCAGCAATGATAATCATTGAAAAGAAATTTGCCTTAAGCATAAGAATGGTAGAGGGACAGCTGCCCTTTGCCAAAATCCTACAAAAGGACAAAATTTATCAGATGCGCCACAAGTTGAAGGAAAAAACTAAGACCACTATCAGGAAAAACAATCACACTGAAGAAGAAAACAGTAAGTGCATTTTGGTTGAAAATACAAATATGTGACTATTTGACAAAACAGTGGAGAGATAGCTGGGCTACAAAATCACAAAGGCTCCTCAAATAAATCAGTGGGAACTTTGTTGAAGTAGGAGTAATAAATTTAGAAATATGATTTTCTTTGAAAACTTAGAAGATAGTTTTGTTATCTTACTGAATATCCCCAAAAACTCAAACATTGGGATGATGAGAAAATGTACATGATAAGTGGAAATAAGAACTTCATTCATCAAACAGCAAATATTTTCAAAGTAGAGTTCCTAACTGTCTTCAAGGGTAAGATCAAAGGGCATAAATTCCATTATATCAAAGGATCAATTCTAAATTATTAAAGGGTCAAAAGGAAGTGATTTTAAGGGATTACACACCTTTTTCACTGACAAAATAGAGCCTCTTTTTCAAACTTTGTTTTCTCACAAATCAGAAATCACAGTCACGGGTAGATTTTCAAAAGGTAAGGGAGGAAAATTCAATTTTATATCACTCTGCACATATTCACAAAGGCACAATTATCAAAGGTCTAATCAATTTCTCGAATGCAACAAATGACGGTGGTTAAAAAGACTAAGGAAACAGTCCAAGAGAGGTAAAAAGAAAAGTGCAAAAAGATACTTTACAAAAGGGGGTTTAGAGTTTGATTATTTTCAAAAGGGTGGTAATAACTACTCCAACAACTTTTTTCCCCACTCTTTTTAAACTGGTGCAAAAAAAACAAAGAGAGAAATTGTCGGCTTCCATAGACACCCTGGGCAGAAAAATCCTGGTGCTGCGCTCCTGCAGAGAGATACTGCACACCTGTAGCTTCTCACAGTGTGATTTTACATAGGACGCTGCACGCCTGTAGATGGGCCCTGCGCCCTTCTGATCCCGCCTGGCATGCAGGAGTTGCAGCCCACCAGCGCCTGACTTCATATGCAGGCAGCGCCCGACGCCCACAAACGCTGCGCTCCTATAGTTTTCGCTCCACCCGAATCTCCGTGTAGGCCTACCCAGCACCCACGACACTGTGCACCTGGCACTACAAAATCCACCCACTAGTGCCTGGTGCCCACGACGATGCACGCCCATCAATGTTGTCTCCACTCGTTCCTCGTGCAGGCTCACCTGGGCCCTGGACATTGTGCGTCTGCCGCTATAACTACCGCCCAGTCTTCGTGCAGAGGTCGCCTGAGCCATAAGCGTTGTGCGCCTGGTGCTACTTCCTTCACATGAGTTTGCGTGTAGAGGCCGCCTGGGCCATATACGTTGTGTGCCTACCGAAAAAGCGTAGAATTTCCTAGAAATCTGCAGAAGCACCCGAATTTTCCAAATAATGCTCAGAAATCATTTTTGCTATAAGAGTCAAATTTTAAGAGGTATTCTTCATAAATCATCACCTCTTCACAAATTTTGTTAATGATAAGGGCGCCTAGTAAACTCTAAATCTGTGTCAAACAAAGTCTGAATAAATATTGAAAGGGAAGCTCAACCTACTATTGCTAAGTCTCCGAAAACCTTGTTTAAAAACTTCAGTTCCTCATTCACCATTTCTCCTCATCATTTCATAAGCCAATATCCTTTTTGTTTAAAGAATTGGAGGAAGGGGTAAAGTAAGCACCATGTCTGAAGAGGAGAGTGTTGACCTAAACAATGAGACTCAAAGACCAAGAAGATAGTATAAGAAAGGAGGGAATTCAAACAAGTTTGAACCAAACACCAAAGAGCTGATAGCCTCTCCTTCTGTGTTTTCTTGTTTCCAATAATTAGGGTGTTTTGAGTTCTGCAAAAAGGTACAAGAGATCAAAATCCATCCTCAATTGACAGAACTATTTTCCCTAAGGCTTCATAGGCATAAAGTTAATCTAGCAGGGGTAAAATTTGAGTTGACCCCCAGCTATCTCTGAAGCCACTAGAATGCCTTGCATAGGAGAAAGGTGGTTTAAAGAGAAACATCTTGACTTGATCCATTATCATCCATTTTTAAAACCTAGTTGTCAAGATGAGTGTAAATCCATTTTCCTTTTTCGCATCTACTAGACAAGTATGCCCTCCTCATGAATATTTTCATGAAATACTTTACCTGTGACGCTAGGTTCTCCAGAATCTACTCCTATCATATTAGACTCCTCATGCACTTCACCAGGACCGAGCTACTGAAATACCTTATTTCCTCTGCAAAATCATTAAAATAATGTCCACCATCATGAAAAAGAGGCCTCTAGCCCAGCAGATGACAAGCCTATTTCATCACTCTCTTATCAAAGTCATTTTAACTCACCAATTGAAGCAACAAGGCATTCCTTGGAAGGCCTTTATTACCCATGATGATTTCACAACTTCATCCTCCATCCCACTACAAAATGTGCCATCATCTTATCAAAATCCTCCTCCTACTCCTCCATTTCCCTCCACTTATTCACATGAATCACCCTCCCAAACAAGCCTACCTCATACACCCTCCCCTAAGAAAGATGATCAGGAAGAAAGCAGTGATGATCAAAATGAACAAAATAGTGAGAGAGAGGATGATGAAAGTGAGGAAGAATGTGAGGAAGATAAGGAAGAATGTGAGGAAGATAAGGAAGAGTGTGATGAAGATGAGGAAGAATGTGAGGAATATTAGGAAGAGTGTGATGAAGATGAGGAAGAATGTGAGGAAGAAGAGGAAGAAAATAATGAAAATCAAGAAGGAGGAAATAGCCTTGAAGAAAGCAGCGGAGGCCCTGAAGAAAAAAGTGATAATCAAGATGAACCAAAGAGTGATGGTAAAGATGATGAAGATGAGGAAGAATTTGAGGAAGATGCAGAAGAAAATAATGAAGATAATGGAGGGAGTGATGAAAAAAATAATGAAGATAAGGGAGATGATAAAAACAGTGAGGGAAAATATGATGAAAGCCTTGAGGAAAATAGTGCTGATCATGAACAAAATAGTGAGAAAGAGCGTAATGAAGATAGGGAAGAAAATGATGCAGATGAAGAAGAAAATGAAGACGTAGGAAATGGCCAAGAGGAAGACAGTGAAAACAGTAACAAGAATGAAGATGTTGGCCAAGAGGAAGACAATGAAAATAGCAGCAAAGATGAAAATGTAAACCTAGAAGAAAACAGAGTTACAAGCAATGACACCAACGATGAGAAAGGAGGTCAAAATGATGAGTCCCATGGTGGAGAAAAGGACACTTAAATCCCTACAGCAGACAGTGACAAAGAAAAGGAAAGAAGCTATAAAAATGACAAGATTGATGAATATAGCCCAAAAACAGATTTCAAAGTTGTTTTAAATAAACAAGGAGATGATCGCCAAGGTCCAAAGAATGATGGCAGTAAAAACAACGGTGAAAAAGGTGAAGAGGTGGATAGTCCTAAAGGTGAAAGTGTGTCAAACATAGGTGCCTCTGACAGTGCAGAAACATAATATGGCAGTTTTGAAGGTCCTCCTAGTGATGAAAGCATGAAAGAGGTTGAAATTAATAGTCAAAGGGACTGCCAACAACAAAGTAGCAAGGAAATACATATAGAAAACCTTCTTGAAGAAAAGGAAAACCCTAGGGCTGTAAATGACCAAATTGTGCAAGCCCAGTTTGTGACACCTCTCACCATCCCTTATCAGAGAGGTAGGAGGCATGTGTTTGCTGCATCCAAAAGGAAAGGGGCCGTGGACTCCTCCTCAAAACCAGTAAAAGACAAAATCACCAAAACAGTGAAGGACAAGGTCACTCAAACAGTAGAAAGAAAAGTCACCAAATTATTAAGGAGTAAGGGTAAATTGCCAAAGAAAGACAAGGGTAAACTACCAAAGAAAGACAAGGGTAAGAAGAAAATGAAGGAAAAAGGCAAGAAAACAATGGAAGAAAAGGAAAGAAATCATGAGGAAGAGAGGGAATTTGAGCTCACTCACATAGATAGTGATGAGGACAATGAAACAAGGATGGTTAATTCTCTCTTACAGGACCGGAATGCACAAATCAGAGACTTGGAGGTTGAGCTAGAAAGATCAAAATATCTTATTCATTTCCTAGAGATTCAAAACAATCAAATGAGTGGCCATCTGGCCATTTATGAAGCCCGGGCGCTCAAATACAAAAGAGAGGCTCAGAAATCACAAGTACAGCTGGAGGAATACATGGGCGCCTATGAAGAAGATAATGAAGAAGAGGGGAAAGCTAGGAAGAGGCCTAAGACTATGGGTCTTAGGAGAGTTTTGGAAAAACAGAGAGAGGAAGAATCAGCCCAAGCATAGCAATTTCCTCTCACTGAGCTCCTCACCTTGGAAATTGAGCATGACAAAGAGTCATGGCTTGAAAGGGAAAATCTACATTTAGAGGCTAAGTTAGAGAAGGCAAACAAAGATCTGGGCTTACAGAGAAAGATGATTGAGCACAATAGAGAAATCAGTTTGTCAGGAAGAAGCTAAAAACTTCCCAAAGGAAGGGCTCGGTGCTAAATTATGGAAAATACCAAGCTAGGCTTTGAATTTTTTCTCAAGCTTCACTACAGGTCTCTAAGGACCCTTGAGGGACTCACTCACCAATTTTGAGCAAAATTGAACACTTTTTGGTTTTTTGCAAAATTTTAAGCCTAGGAGCGCAGCACCCTGGGTCCTGCACTTTTTCCTAGGGCATTTTCAGAGGGTTAAGTTTAATTTTTTTTTATTCCTTGGCATGAGAGGAGAATGCTCACAAAATTTCAGCCAAATTGGAGTTGTTTTGATCCCTCAAAAGGGCCAAAAACACCCAATTTTTCACCTTTCTGCCTCCTTTTCTGAACAGGTGCTACGCTCCTGGGAACCTTCATTGTTTCTAGTTTTTGGGAAAATTTCAGAGATAAGATTGAGGAAAAAAATGTAGATTTGGAAATTAGATATCCACAGCTTTCCAACAGGCCATCTCGGAGCCTTTTTCAACATCGAGAAGTCCTCCAAAACCTAGCTGCAAAAAGACCTTTTTTTGGTACTGCGCTCCTGGAAATTTTTCAAAATCAGAGAGAGAGTGCCGCGTTCCTGTGTGTGACCGGGCAGAATGTGTGTTTGGAAAGTTTTTTTAGGCATGTCAGGCCTAAAAGTCAATTTTATTTCCATTTATAGTTGGAAAAGATATTTTGTTAGATATTTTTGTGCCTTGGGTTTTGCAAAGCCTCAAGGACAAGTTAGGATATTTCTCTTTGGCCAATAGGCTTCTAGATGCTTTAGTACGCTCTCCTCTCCTTATTTTTTACATAAGGCATGAGGATTTATTGTAAACAGTTGGGACTTGATGTGTTTAAGATAAATACATGGTTTATGAGCTTAGAGAAGATATTTGGTTTCATGAAGTGAATGAATGACTTGTGTGGCTTGATGTTGGAGAAGCTTGCTTGCAGGATTCCATAGCTTGGTGAATGGTGATGTTTTTCTAACTTTTTAGTGTTTTCTTGTCTTCATTTTGTTTCAGTTTTCTTATTTTCCATAGATCAGAAAAGTATAGGTTGAGATATGCTCATGGAAGCACTTCAAACCTCTTGCATGTTATAGCTTTGATTTTTTCTTCTTTTAGTTCATCTTAAGGAATTCTTGACTGCTCCTTAGGCCTACTAAACTTGTTCTTTGCTTCATGAATGATCAGTATGTTAGCTTATAAATATGATTCATGGTATGCCCTTCTTATTTAAAGTTTTCAAAAACTTATTGTAAAGATTTCCTATGGAATACTGATTGATTAGGATAATGCAAAGAGGCCTTGTTTTGATCTTGACCTTTTCCCATGCTCATCAACTTGTTTCACTATTATCGATAGTTTGATATATGCTTTCTAGGATTTCCCTCTCCATATATTGAATTGTTTGTTTATCTTATATGTTTTCTCAAAAAACTGAAGGTGGATTTCTAAAGTTAGGATTTCTAATGCTTCTATGTACCACTGGATTCTTCATCTTGTATGTTTATCAATTTGAGTATTGTTCATAGAGATTAATGGTTTGCCCTACCTCATGAGTCATTTCTTTCAAATTATATATGTTTAATATCTCTTAGTTTCTTCCCAAACTTAATGTTCATTACACCTCATCATCACCTTAAGGATCCATTCACCTTGCTCAATCAGCCCTGCAATACACTATGTTTCAGCATTTAGACACCCTAGACTTCATCTGACCCCATAGCCCTATTTATTTTATATTCTCTCATTCCACCTATCCTACTTGATCATCTTACCCCAACCCAAAAACAAACAAACAAACCTACACTTAACAACTAGCCTAAAATCAATCATCCATAGCGAACAAGCTCACATCCTTCGCACAATAGAGAAACCCCTCTCTGAGTCTAGGAAGGCTAGGTCCTAGGACTCCAAAGACTGGTCTAATGTTACCCTGTCATTTGGTTAGCCAATATTCCAAATCACGGGACCCTAACATAATGGCGATCACGGTGTGACCTTCTGAGTATATAATTTCCTGAAAACCTCTTAAGACTCCTTAGACCCTCAAGTTCGACTGATAGTATCTGGTGGTTCATCTGCCACCTCATCGCCACACTAACATAATGGCGATCACGGTAGGACTAAGTCAAAAAACATCCTAGGTATCCCTTACGAACTCTCAAATCTCAGTCAAAACACAGAAAACTTAACAGATAACCTAAGAGTAGAATCTAGCTTTTTCACCATCCTAGCAAAAAGATGACTCAGCTATAGGACACTCTTACAAACCTTAAGGGCTGCGTATATAAAACTCAGAAAAAAATCCAAAACATTTCTATATTGGCTTCTTGTCAGTATTGGTGGTGGACCATAGACAACATACCTTCAAAAAAACTAAAAATATCCACCTGGCGACTCCACTAGCCTCCAGTAGGCCTTCTAAATTTTGTCAAAATATCTATAGACTCTTGTAGTACTGCATCAAAACAACCTCAGGAAATCTGGAACCTTAGTCACACATAGTGCAAGTTTGATAACACCTAGAGAGGTCAGCCTTCCAAAAAACAGTCATAAACTTCAGCTTCTCTAAATTTTGAATTTGAAAATTGGCTCCACGAAGAATCAATACCAAATCTCATCCGGACCCAAACCGTCCTACTATATTTGATGACCTGGAAAGAATTTTGTGGCAAACTTCTGAAATTGGAAACTTAGCTACTTATAGGACCATTCATAGAGCAATCTCTATACCAAAACATCTTACAGCATTGCGAGACCCCCAGTTTGACTTGCACCATACTAGAAACCTTTTCAAAACCAAGTCACAAAATAAAATAGACCATACCGATCTCGAGCCCATAGACTTGCAGCAGAGTCCTTGCAGAGAAGCTTCTCCTTCCACACCACCTGATCTACAACTTCTCCATCACTTCGGCTCTTTCCACCCCAAGTCTTCTCAGAATCAGTTTATTGTTCCAAGTACTTCTGCCACACCCATTCACACCTCCACTGTGCAAACCACTCCATCTCATAGCACAAATCCTCCGCTTGTAAATCCACCATTAGCTCCCACCATGGCAGCATGGTATGCGCCCCTTGTGTTACCACAACCTTTAGTACCTTTGCCAAATGATTACCAATCCAGGATCCCACATTTCACCGGGTTGAATCCACTACTGCGCAACACCATGTAGATAGAATGAATGATGCTTTTTATTACATGGATTTAGAAGAGGAAACCATGAAAATGAGAATGTTCGCCCAAAGCCTAGGAGGGGAAGCTAAGAAATGGTTCAAAAGCCTAACTCCCAACAACATTCATGATCTCCCTTCCCTTTACCAAACTTTCATAAAGAAATGGGAAATCAAGAAAAACCCTCTTCAAATCCTATCAAAATATAGCAACGTAAAAATAAACACGGGGGAAAGTGTCCAAGACTATTGCACAAGGTTCAATAGTGTTTACAATGCGCTACCTCCAAACATGAAACCCCCATTAGGCATAGCCTTAGCTAAATTCTTAGAGGGTTTTGACCCTGACATGGCCTACCAACTAAGAGAAAGAGAGCCCCTTACTTTAGAAGACATGCAAAAGGGAGCTATAAGTGTAGAGGCCAACTTAATTGAAAAAAGGGCTAGGTTAAGATCAAAGAAGAGGGTAACATACAAAGATGACACCATGCCCTCTACCTCCTCATCTGATTCAAATATGGACAACCTTCTTAGGACCATGGAAAGAATGATGGAAAGAATAAGCATGAACGAAAGAACACCCCCTAGGGACAACCAAAAAAACCCCCAAAACAGAAACCAGAATCAAAACTTTAGAAGAGACCCACCCCAATACAGACCAAGGGAAAATGATTAAAAAATCAGACCACCCTTCCAAGATAACTATGTTGACGAAGGGGAGAGAGATATTGAACAACCAGATAAGAATCATCTAAACTTAATAGGCTCTGATAGTGAGGGTGAGTTTTTTCTCACAGAAGAAGAACAAGATTTTTTCTCCTCAAACCGAGATGAAATAAGCTATGAAGATTCCGAAGATCACGAATTGGGATTAGAAAATTCCATAATGGAAGTCCATAGGCAATATGATCTTAGGAGTAGGAAAAACCAAGAAAACTCCAAGAAAAACAATTCAGACACTGCTGGTAAGAAAAATCCTGAGAACATTCTTAAAAGAACAACAGACAATAACAATACCATGGCTAAGAAAGCTGATCCTAACACAGATAAAACCAACAAATCAAGTATTGGTGCAAGCTTTCCTAGCACCTCCGCTAGTGGCCCCAAGAAAACTCTAGTTACCAAAGTCCCAAATCAAAATCAACAAATTAAAAATGTGCAAAAATTTATGGCTAATAAAAATGATGTAAATATGTATAAAACCCAAGTACCTTTCAATTTTCAAGGAGAAATCGCGAAAAGAAAAATAACCATCCCTCTCACCGAACGGGTACCTTAGGATATGTACCGCTCCCAATTCTTGAAAGTCTTAAACATAGGAAATGATATCAACACTCTAAATTTAACAGATGATAAACCAGATTTGTTTTTCAGACCCAAAGTAGATGGAAAATACCAAGAAGGAACCATTCCCCCATTCTATGTTAGCCTAAACATACACAACAAAAACCTCCATAATGCCATGCTAGACTTTGGTGCCTCTCACAACCTCATGGTGAAGGTAGTGATGGAAAGTTTGGGCCTAGAAATAGCTAGGCCCTACAAGGATCTGTATTCATTTGATTGAAGCAGAGTTAAATAATTAGGACTGATCAAGGAATTATGTGTCAATCTGGCACAAATTCCTACTAAGAGCCTAGTCATGGATATAGTCATGGTTGACATTCCCCCCAAATATGGCATGCTCTTGTCCCGATCTTGGGGAGCCAAACTTCTGGGAAACCTCCAACTTGACATGTCTTATGCTACCATCAAGATTTTTAACCAAATAAGAAGATTATACTGGGAATCTCACATGAATTATATGGTAAGTAGCCTAGATAGACCCAATAATACCCCTATCTACTCCATTCATTCAGATTTGGACTCATTCATCTTGTATAATGAAAATGACCTTGAGGAACCAGTAAATGAAAATTGTGAAGAAATAGGCACATTACAACGAACAGATCAATTCCTCTATGATGAGTTGGACAATCAAAACTATCGCCATCCTGAAACACCAAAATACAATAAAACTGAAATTGATTTCCTACAAATTGAAAATGAAATTTCAGAAACAAAAATCAGTTTAGAAAAGGAGACAGGTTTCTCAAAAGGAAAGCAAATCACAAGAACACAACCTCTTCCTTTTTCTCATCCGGAAAAAATGAAACACCCCCACAAAACACAAATCTTGGGAAATCTGGAATAAGACTGTCTAATGTTTCTACCTTACCTAGATGCTTCATCATCCAAGAAATTTTCCTTTCCGGAACAATTACCAATTTTCACAAATATTGCTACAAATCCCAATGAAACTTTTGCTGAAGCTGATATAGAGAAAGATGGCATGGGTAAACTTAAGGAGCCTGAAATGATTGAGTTGTCTAAAATCTTATCATTGAACATAAAACTAAGAAAAACAAGACTGTGAAAACTTTTTCAAAACACTAGTATATGTCGGGAAACTAGTCCAAAACCTTGTAACACAACCATTGGTCTAAAAGGCCTTCCTTTCAAAAAGAATCAGAAAAATTTTGAGCAGTTGAGTTCACTGAAAAAGAAGGCAAAAGGACATATATTTTATATAGATTTTAGGTACCAGGAGAAACCCTTCCAAAGGAACAAATATCTTGTTTCCAAAACAAATCATGTTTAACAAAAGCTAGGAGTTTCTAATCATATTTCATTTCATAATAGTGTTTCAGGTTACCACCAAATGATACCACTTCAAAACAATCAGCTCAAAGATTTTTTCAAATTCACAGGAAGAAGCTTCAAGTTTAAACCAATGCTTCCCAATCTAAAGAACACCAGAGACACCTTTCAAAGATCCATGTTTCTAGTTTTAAATTTCTTCACTATGGTTTACCTTGATGACATCATTGTTTGTTTAAAAAATGATAAAGAATACATGTTCTACCTAAAGAAAATATGTAACAGAAACAGGTATGGGAATCAAGAGTATAAAAATAATCATCAAGCAGAACATGAGTTATTTAAAGATCCCTGGAAAAATCCTTATGCCATGATTGCAAGTGAAAACAACTATGATCTTTTTTCCAAAAAACTAAATGGACAAAGAGTATCAGGAGATAATTTTGAAGATAGGATGCTCAAGTATCACTTCCGCAAGGATTCTTAGCTTTAATTTTTACTCATTGTACATACCATCGTCTGAAGAAAAAGTGAAAAAGAGAGATAACACAAAAACATAAGAAAAGTAGAAAAAGAGGGCAGATTCTAAGAAAGGTGTAGCCCCATACCCAAAAATAGAAATATTGAAAGTGTGCAAGTCTAAATGCCACCACTTGTGCAAAATGATGTCTTGTTCAGCTATCTAGCCTAATCATAGCTGAACATGCTTTAAATTTATTGTTGATAAGTTAGTAAGAAAAATGCTGGTCAAATTATTCAAACTTGACTTGTCGAAGAAAATAGATTAGGAGAGAAGATACTAGTTCCACATGCACAAAACAGAACCAAAGAAGAAAATAGGGATGAATAACAAACTATGTATCCTAGCCTTGATTTTTATAAATCTCATGTTGTACAAAAATAAACTTTTGTGTGTATCTTGTTGTTATGCCACAAGCACATGATAAATCAGACTGTCTAATCCTGATTTGGTCATGTTTTCAATTTCATGTTTTTAATCTAGTGAATGAAATCCTATCAAGCAGCTTAACCTTGACAGTTGAATAGTATAGGTAGAGAATCAAAGGATTTCATCAACTTAATCTGAACTCCCGAAAGATATAAGTGTGGAAGTAGATAGTTTGTTTTCTCTTTCAAAATAAAATGTCAATGGGTTTGCCAGTTCAAGTGCACCCGAAGAAGAAAAAATGTTAGGAAAAGTAGATTGGGTAGGTAAAGGTGAAGTTGAGCTAATCATGCTTTCAGATTTTCAAATCACCATTTCAGGGAAAGCAGCAAAAGAAAATAAAGAATCCACACAATGGATGAGGCACTGGTCTTCATATGCCAGAGATCTGTAATTCTTCACACCTCCTGAAAAGGAGCTGCCCTCCCCGAGTGTAGCCACTGTTAGTCATCAGTAATTTTCACTTGTTTTAGATGACTAAATGCTTTGTCTCAGATTTCTAGAAATCAAAATTCAAGAATCATTGTGTCCTCTACAAATCTCCTCAAAAAAGAAATTTTCCCCTATTCCCCCTATTTTGTCTGCTATGGTCAATCTATCATCCTATGAAACCCCATCCTGGACCAATGTCCCTTACTCTGTCCAGGATTTCTACTTCTGTCTGTAGCCCTCTACCTCTGATACCTAAGCCCTCTTATTTCACAATTTGTTTGGCCAAGTTAAAACCAAGTTTTTCTCCTACTCACAAATGCCTCAAGCATTCTTGGTATCAAAAGTCTGTCTAGAAAGCCCTTCAAAGTAAAATAAGGATGTCTGGCTGCATAGGATGATGGTGAATAAGTAGAATGTGTAAACCTTGTATCTTCATTCAAAACCTTGGTTCAAACTTTCAGTCAAAATCCCATTCTAAGACCTTTCAAATAATTCAATTAGGTTTTCCTAGGTCATGCGCGATCATGACCCTCATTCCATTATTTGCGCAGGAAGTCAAAGATGATTTTAAAAGAGCACTTAAACAATATCCAAAGGGTGCCCTCTTAGTCCAACAGCAAAATCTGCAAAGAATAGACTATCATATCTCAGCATTTCTGTAGGAATGCCTTGAAGATTAGTCTAAAGCAGAACAGAGCCAAATGAGGACACCTAAGAGATTTCATGAAGTCAATGGAAATTTCTAAAAAAGTACAATGAGTTGGAGGCTACAGGGAAAATCAAGAGCTCATTATATAAATGGAAAAATGACATCTAAGAAAGTTTCAAAAGTCATTTACAGTTGGTGAAAAGGTACACCAAGCTGAAGGCTACAGGGAAGTTTTTGATGTCATAAAAAGAATTAAAATACTGCACATCAAAAAGTCTTTGCAAATCTTAAGAAGTCAGTAACAGATGAGAAACCTGGCACATTTTAGCAAAAAGATCATTAGAAAGGTTTTTTTCCTCAAAGCATAAAACTGGTAGAGGGACAGCTTCCCTTTGCTACACTCTTGTAAAAATAGACAAAAATCTATCAGAGGTGCCATGAGTGGAAATGTATTTGAACTACAAAAAGCTAAAAGATTCCTCAACTCTCCGAATAAGCATAGAAGCTTTTTTGGACATAAGAAGTAAGTCCAACAACATTTTGTTTTTGAAGACTTGGAGGGAAAATGGGTTTATTTTTCTAAATACTTCATGAAGGTTCAGAAATTGGAGAATGTACAAAGATGGTCATGGTAAGTGGCAAGGAGAACCTCATTCCTCAAACAACAGATATTGTCAAAGCCGAATTCCCAACTGCTTTCAGCAATTAGACAAAAAGGCATCATTTCCATTGAATAAAAGGATCAATTCTAAATTCTTAAAAAGTCAAAAGTAAGGGATTTTAAGGTACTAAACACCTTTTCACTGACAAAATGGAGCCTCATTTCAAACTTTGTTTTCTCGCAAATCAACAATCATAGTCAAAAGTTTGTTTCAAAGGATATAGAGGTAAAAATAGTGTTGCACATAAGCATAGCAGGCTTAAGTCATCATAAAACTTGCCAACTTCCCTAGCTACAAAGGAATCATTGGTTAAAAGACAGTAAAGGGACAAATAGAAGCATAAAAAGGGATAAAAGAATGAAAATACAGTAAAAGGGAGACAAATAGAAAGGTGCAAATAAAACTATAGGAAAGAGGGTTTTAAGGTTTAAATTCTTTCAAAAGAATGGTATAAATAATTTCAACAACTTTTTCCCCCTTTTTCCGACTTTGGAAAAACAGAGTGCAATTTTTCCGGTTTCAAAAATCATTCTCGAGCAAAGTTTCACAGGTGTAGTGTGCCTGTAGGTGGACGTTGCGCGCCTGTAGGTTTTCCTTATGTAATTTTCTACCAGACGCTGCGTGCATTCAGAACAACGCTACGTTCTTCTGGTTCCGCCCAACATGTAGGAGCTGTCCCATGACACCCAGTTTCTCGTGCAGCCATGCCCCACGACGCTGCGCTCCGACAGTTTTCTTCACCACCCGACTTCACGTGCAGGCAGCACCTCACACCCAAACGCTGCGCTCCTGAAACTGGTGTCATCGCCTGACTCAAGCGTGCAGCTCACGCCCAGGGCACAACACTGTGCGCCTGCCACCATCGCCTGTTTCTGCGTGTAGCGCTGACCAAGTGCTGCACTTCAGACACTGCCTCCATTTCCTGACTTGAACATCCATCTCTCGCCCACTGACGACGCTGTGCGTTCACAACTACTTCCATCACCGAAGTGCTGCGCTCCTGACGTAAAAGCGCAACACCGCCCAGAAAACTGCAAAAGTGCTACATTTTCCCATAATAGCTCACAAATTGCATTTTTTGTTTTGGAAGACCATTTCAAAGGTATTTTTCCTAAAAATATCATCTCTTCATTATTTTGCAAATGGTAAAAATGCCCAGTAAAATTTAAATGTATGTCAAAGAAAACTTGAAGCAAGATTGAAAGGGAGCTGAACCTACTTTGCCAAATCTCCTAATCATGTTTAAAGGCCTCAATATCTCATTTAGCACTTCTCTTCATCCTTTCATAAGCCAAAATCCTTTTTTTTTAAAGAATTGAAGGAAGGGGTAAAGTAAACACCATGTCTGAAGAGGAGAGTGTTGACCTAAACAATGAGGCTCAAAAAACAAAAAGACAACATAAGAAGGGAGGGAAGCCCAACAGGTTTGAACCCATAAGCACTGCAGAACTAACAACCTCCCCTTTTATTCTTTCCTATTTACAAGAGTTAGGGTGTTTTGATTTTTGTAACAAAGTACAAGAAATCCAAAGCCATCCTCAGTTGACCAAGTTATTTTCCCTAAGGCTTCACTGGTATAAAATACATCTAGCAGGGGTGAGGTTTGAGTTGATCCCACTGTTATCTCTGAAGCCACTAGAATTCCTTCCATTGGAGAGAGGTGGTTTAAATAGAAACATCTTGACTTGACCCATTATCATCCATTCCTAAAACCTAGTTGTCAGGCTGAATGTAAAGCCATTTTTCCTTTCTCACATCTACTGGACAGGTATTCCCCCCTCATGAAGATCATCATGAAATAATTTACCTATGAGGGTAGGTTCTCCAGAGTCTATTCCTATCATATTATACTCCTCATGCATTTCACCAGGACTAAGCCACTGAGCATGCCCTACTATCTTTGTAAAAGCATTGAAAAAATGTCCTCCATCATGAAAAAGAGGCCTCTAGCCCAGCAAATGTCAATACTGTTTCATCATTCTCTGATCAAGGTGATTGTATCATACAAATTACGTCAACAAGGCATTCCTTGGGAGGTATTTATCACCCATGATGATTTCACCACTTCAACCTCCATCCCTCTGCAAAGTTTTCCATCATCTTCTCAAAGTCATCCTCATACCCCTCCGTCACCCTCCACTAACCTTGGTTCACCTTCTTCACATGAATCACACTCCCAAAAAAGCCTGCTTCATACACCTTCCCCTAAGAAATATGATTAGGAAGAAAGCAGAGATGATCATGATGAGAGCACTGATGATCAGGAAGAAAGCACTGACGATCAAAATGAACAAAACAATGAGAGAGATGATGATGAAAGTGAGGAAGAGTGTGATGAAGATGAGGAAGAATGTGAGGAAGATGAGGAAGAAAATAATGAAAATAAAGAAGGAGGAAATGACCTTGAAGAAAGCAGCGGAGGCCCTAAAGAAAATAGTGATAATCAATATTAACCAAAGAGTGATGGTCAAGGTGATGGAGATGAGGAAGAGTGTGATGAAGATAAGGAAGAAAATAATGGAGATGAGGAAGAGTTTGATGAAGATAAGGGAGAAAATAATGGAGATGAGGAAGAGTTTGATGAAGATAAGGAAGAAAATAATGGAGATGAGGAAGAGTGTGATGAATATGAGGAAGAAAATAATGAATATGAGAGAGGGAGTGATGACAAAAATAATGAAGATAAGGGAGATGATAAAAACAGTGAGGGAAAATATGATGAAGGCCTTGAGGAAAACAGTGTTGATCATGAACAAAATAGTGAGAAAGAGTGTGATGAAGATAGAGAAGAAGATGATGTAGATGAAGAAGAAAATGAAGAAGGAGGAAATGGCCTAGAAGAAAGAAGCAATGGACAAGAACAAAACAGTCAAAATAGTGATACAAATGATGGTCAAAGAAGCCAAAACAGTATATCTCCTGATGAAGAAAATGACACTAGGAACACTACAACAGGCAGAGGTGAAAAAGCAAAAGAAAGCCATGACAGTGGCCAAAATGACAAGGGAAACCCAGAGACAGATTTTAAAATTGTTTTCAATGAACCAAGAGATGATTACAAAAGCCCAAAGAATGAAGGCAGTGATGCAGAAAATGAGTTTGATAGTGAAAACAATGATGAAAAGGATGAGGAGGATAGTCCTAAAAATGAAAATAGGTCAAGTAAAAATGCCTCTGATATTGTAGAAACAGAGCATAATAGTGTTGAGGGTCTTAGTGGTGACAAAAGCATCAAAGATGTTAAAAATATTGACCCAGAGGACAACCAGCATCAAGTTAAGGAGGATATACACACAGAGAGAATTTTTCAAGGAGGAGACAATCCTAAAATTGTCAATAATCAAAGTTTGCAAGCCATACTTATGGTGCCTTGCACCATTACTTACTAGAGAGGGAGGAGGCATGTGTTTTCTACCTCCAAAAGGCAAAGGGCCATGCTCTCCTCCTCAAATCCAATTAAGGAGAAAGCCTCAAAATCAACAAAAGACAAAGTCACCAAGGAGCAAGTGAAGAACAAAGGTAAAAAGCAAGCGAATAACAAGGGTAAAAAGAAAATAAAAGACAAAGGCAAGCAAACAATGGAATAAGAGGAAAGAAATCATGAGGAAGAGAGAGAATTTGAACTCATTCACATAGATAGTGATGAGGAAAATGAAACAAGAATAGTTAATTCTCTCTTACAGGACCAGAATGCACAAATCAGAGACTTGGAGGTTGAGCTAGAAAGATCAAAAGACCTTATTCGTTTCCTACGGGTGCAAAACAATCAGATGAATGGCAAGCTAGCCATTCATGAAGCTCGGGCACTCAAATACAAGAGAGAAGCTCAAAAGTGACAAGTACAGTTGGCAGAATACATAGGAGCCTATGAAGAAGATGATGAGGAAGAAGGGCAAGCTAGAAAGAGGCCTAGGACTATGGGTCTTAGGAGAGCTTTGGAAAAACAGAAAGAGGAAGAACCAGCCCAAGCCCAAAAAATTCCACTCACCAAGCTCCTTACCTTCGAAATTGAACATAAGAAAGAAGCATGGCTTAAAAGGGAAAATATACATTTAGAGGCTAAGTTAGAGAAGGCAAACAAAGATCTGGGCTTACAGAGAAATATGACTGAGCACTACAGAAAGAGAAATCAGTTTGCCAAGAAGATGCTCAAAATTGCCCAAAGGAAGGGCCTAGTGCCAAATGATGGAAAATAACAATCTAGGCTTGGAATTTTGTCTCAGGCTTCATTACAGGTCTCTAAGGACCCTTGAGGGACTCACTCACCAATTTTGGGCAAAATTGAACACTTTTTGGTTTTTTGCAAATTTTTAAGCCTAGGAGTGTAGCACCCTAGTTGCTGCGCATTTTCTTGGGGCACCTTCAGAGGGTGAAGTTTAATTTTTTGGATTCCTTGGCATGAGAGGAGCATGCTCCCAAAATTTCATCCAAATTGGAGTTGTTTTGGTCCCTAAAAAGGGCCAAAAACACTCAATTTTTCACCTTTCTGCCTCCTTTTCTGAGCAGATGCTGCACTCCTGGGAGCCTTCACTGTTTCTACGTTTTGGTAAAATTACAGAGATAATATTGAGGAAAAAAAGGTAGATTTGGAAATTAGATATCTACAGCTTTCCAACAGGCTATCTCGGAGCCTTTTTCGACATCGGGAAGGCCTCCAAAACCTAGCTGCAAAAAGACCTTTTTTGGTGCTGCGCTCCTAGCAATTTTTCCAAATCAGAGATAGAGTGCTGCGCTCGTGTGTGTGACAGGGTAGAATGTGCATTTGGCAAGTTTTCTTAGCCATGTCAAGCCTAAAAGTCAATTTTATTTCCATTTATAGTCGGAAAAGATATTTTGTTAGATATTTTTGTGCCTTGGGCTTTGCAAAGCCTCAAGGACAAGTTAGGATATTTATCTTTTGCCAATAGGATTCTAGGTGCTCTAGTAGGCTCTCCTATCCTTATTTTTTATATAAGGCATGAGGATTTATTGTAAATAGTTGGGACTTGATGTGTTATAGAGCAATACATGGTTTATGAGCTTGGAGAAGATATTTGGTTTTATGAAGTGAATGAATGGCTTGTGTGGCTTGATGTTGGAGAAGCTTGCTTGCAAGATTCCATAGCTTAGTGAATGGTGATGTTTTTCTAACTTGTTAATGTTTTCTTGTCCTCATTTTATTTTAGTTTTCTTGTTTTCTATATATCAGAAAAGTATAGGTTGAGATATGCTCATGGAAGCACCTCAAACCTCCTGCATGTTATAGCTTTGATGTTTTCTACTTTTAGTTCATCTTAAGGAATTCTTGGCTGCTCCTTATGCCTACTAAAATTTTTCTTTGTTTCATGAATGATCAATATGTTAGCTTATAAATATGATTCATGGTATGCCCTTCTTATTTAAAGTTTTCAAAAACTCATTGTGAAGGTTTCCTATGGAATATTGATTGATTAGGATAATGCAAAGAGGCCTTGTTTCGATCTTGCCCTTTTCCAATGCTCATCAAATTGTTTCACAGTTCCCGTTAGTTTGATATATGTTGTTTAGGAGTTTTTCCTCTCCATATATTGAATTGTTTGTTTATCTTATATGTTTTCTCAAAAAACTGAAGGTGGATTTCTAAAGTTAGGAGTTCTAATGCTTATATGTACCACTGGATTGTTCATCTTGTATGTTTATCGGCTTAAGTATTATTCATAGAGATTAATGGTTCGCCCTACCTCATGAATCATTGCTTTCAGATTATATACGTTTAATATCTCTCTGTTTCTTACCAAACTTAATGTTCATTACACCTCATCATCACTTTAAGGATCCACTCACCTTGCTCAATCGGCCCTGCAATACACTCTGCTTCAAAATTTAGACACCTTATCCTTCATTTGACCCCATAGCCCTATTGATTTGATATTCTCTCATTCCACCTATCCTACTTGATCATCTTACCCCAACCCAAAACAAACAAACAAACCTACACTTAACAACTAGCCTAAAATCAATCACCAGTCCCTCCCCCCTCCTCTCCTCCTGGCCCACCCATCTTCCCCACCCCGGGGCCAAACTCCGACCCTCCCCTGATATCCTCAAATCCCTTTGGCACCCTCTCTATCCCTGAAAATGAACCCCTGATTGAAAATGACCCTCCCATCCTTTAATCCCTTTCTCACTCCTCTCCCTCCCATTCTCCAGACCCCCCCCCCACCTCGATCTACTAGAAGCTCCTCGAAAGAGCATGGAGTCAATCAAGAATCCCAAAAAAAAGGACCTAGTAGGAAATCAAGCAAGCAGCAGAGAGATGACAATGCTCAAAAAGACATTGCTATGGGAACTCAAAACCCCATAGAAACCTACATATTGAGTCAAAATAGCAAAGAAGCAGCACACAAGGAGCAAGGGGGACGAGCATCCCTCCGAATTTCAAATACTCAATGATGAAAGTTATATCTTGGAACTGTAGGGGACTGGGGCACCCCTCAAAAATTGCTGCCCTGAAAGATCTCACATACCATGAGAAGCCAGGAATTGTAATGATACAGGAAACAAAGCAAGGTTTGCAAGAGATGACAAGAATTATAGAACAGCTCAGGCACTATGAGGGACAAACATGTGAAGCAAGAGGAGCCTCCGGTGGTATCACCACCATGTGGAACAAAAATACCTGGATATGCACATCCAAAACTATTAATCCTCACTGGATTAAAGTCATTTTAGAAAGCCAAGAAGAGCAAAAGCAAATAGTTATTTACAACATTTATACACCGAATCATTTCAGAGACAAAGAGCAGTGCTGGGACACTTTACATGAAGACATCCAAGCTGAAGACAACATAAACATCATCCTTGGGGGTGATCTAAATCTTATATTACACTCCAATGAAAAAAAAGGAGGCATATTTACACATGATCCAAACAGAGCAAAGCTGGAAAACATTATGCAAGAATGTGACTTAGTAGATATCATCCCAAAAAATCAGAGGTACACTTGGAACAACCGCAGGCTGGGCAAAGACAACATAATGGAGCGCCTTGACAGAATTCTGGTAAATACCTCTCTCCTCTCTGAGTTTTCTACTGCTCATGCTGAAATTCTGCCTTATTTGGCTTCCGACCACTACCCCATTAGCATTATCCTTGAAGCTCATTGCCCCTTGGGGCCTTTGCCTTTCAAATACAACCCACTTTGGCGCAGCAATCCCATTGTGGATCTGATTGTCAAAACAGTTTGGCAAAATCACATAGAAGGATCACCAGGGTTTATTTGGGAATGCAAACTGAAGAATACAAAACATGCCCTGAAGGATTGGGTGAAGCAGAACTACAAAGAACCAGAAACTGTCAAAATTGAGCTGAAAAATAAATTGAAAGAAAATCACAGGAGAATAGAGGAGAATGGGCTGACCCATGAGGACAAAGCATTAGAAAATGACTTATATTATCAGCTGTACCGGGTTAATAGAGAAGAAGAACAGAAGTGGAGAATTAAATCAAGACAGCTTTGGCTTCAAGGTGGAGACAAAAATACAACTTTTTTCCATAAGCAAGCAACAGTCAGGAAAATCAGAAATAATATCACCATGATCAATGATGAGGAAGGCTGCCTTCAAAAAACTCAAGAAGTTGTCAAGCAAACTGCCTCAACCTATTACATCAATCTCTTAACTGAGACCAAGAATATAGAGGATTATTCAGACCTCCTTCAGCATTTGCCCAAAGGAATCAATGATGACATTAATGCAGATCTGACTAAGGAAGTCAATGAAGATGAAGTACATGATGCCATATGGGCCCTTCAGCCAGAGAAAGCCCTAGGACCAGATGGCTTCCCAATCTGCTTTTACAGATCATACTGGGGAATAATTAAAAAGGACCTTGTCAAGATGTTAAGATGGACTCAATGTAAATGCAAAATTGGAGGGTTCACAAATGCAACCCACCTTGCCCTTATCCCTAAAGAAAATTGACCTTTGACCTTCTCTCGTTTTCGCCCCATCTCTTTATGCAACTCTTCTTACAAAATTTTGACAAAAATATTGGCCACTCGCCTAAAGCCTATCCTTCCCACTCTCATATCTGAAAACCAAGGGGGTTTTATGGCCAATAGGAAAATCTCGGACTCCATTCTTCTTGTCCAAGAGGCTATTCATTCCAGTCAAACCCGAAATGAGAAAGGCTTCATTTTAAAGTTAGACTTAGCCAATGCTTTTGACCGTGTCAGGCACTCCTTTCTTCTTTCTGTGCTTGAAAAGATGGGATTTGCCACTCTTAGTTTGTTGACGACACTCTGCTAATGGGGGGAGCCTCAAACATCATCGCCCGCCGCTTTAAAGCTCTCCTAGATAAATATATGCGCTACTCTGGAGGTCTGATAAATTACCTTAAGAGCTGTATTTATGGGTGGAACACTTCAGCACAAGTTCTCCATAGGATCGCTACAACCTTTGGGGTTCCTTGTAAGCTGAATTGGGAGCAATTTACATATCTGGGCATGCCTGTGAGTGCCGGCAACTTGAAAGCTACTGCCTGGGAAGTTATCATCGACAAGATGAAAAGGAAGATAAAGCATTGGGGCACCTCTTGGCTTAATCCTGGAGGACGCATAACTCTTCTTAAAGCTGGCCTCTCCTCCCTGCCCTTGTACTATTTTACACTTTTACAAGCCCCTGCCAGTCTTCATTCCAAAATGGATGCTCTTCTTCGACATTTTCTTTGGCAAGGAGGGAGAACTGAAAAAAAGAAATACAACTTGGTAAGCTGGAAGCAGGTCACTCAGCCATGTGAGAACGGAGGGCTGGGAATCAGATCTTCTAAATTCATAAATCTTGCCTTTGCTGGCAAGCTGGTATGGAGACTTATATCTGGCAGGAATGCTTGGTGGAAAGCAGTTCTAGAAAAAAAAAATCTTGACTACCCAAGGCACTAGCTCTTAGACCATGAGCTCCCAAACAAAGCGTGCTCAAAAATTTGGAGGACGTGCAAAAAAGCTATACCACTTATTGCTCAAAACACTTCGAAAGTTCCCAAAGGAGGTAGCTACATCAGAATTGGGGAAGATAAAGTATTGGGGCAACAGCCCATAAATCGAAGACCTGGAACTCAACAGATTCTTGCTCTCTTTAGCAGTGCAGGGATTCAAACTCTGGATCAGATATCACAATGGGAAACTCACTCTCATGCCTGGAAAGGTTGGTCCTTCCCTAATATACCTGCAGATACAGAAATCAGTCTCAACACCCTGAAAGTCTACCTTCATGGTATTGCCCCTTCCAAGCGCTACCTTGCTGATGACTTTCAATGTGACCCCTCAAGCACAAGTTACACTATTAAGACTGCTTATCACCAGATCTGCATTAACGAGTATCCCATGGCAATATGGGCACACTGGAGAATTGTCTGGAAGGCAGAAACTCTCCCAAAAATCAAATTCTTCTTATGGATCCTCCTAAGAGGGAAATCCCTCACTGCAGAGAACCTCAGAAAGCGAGGAATAAATGGACCATCTCGCTGTCCAAACTGCCAAAGTGAAGAAGAGACAAGTCAACATCTATTTATAGATTGCCCTTTTGCTTCAGCATGCTGGAAGGAAGCTTTTCGGAGTCACAACCCCCCTTGGGAGCTGGGCACTAACATCTCTGAAGTGCTTCACATATGGAAAAAAAGTTATCCGTGGGGGAAAAAAGCAAACAACACTGCTCGACGAGTATGGAATGCCTTGCCCTGTACCATCCTTTGGAACATCTGGCTGGCAAGAAACAGAATGATATTCAAAGGCAAAGAAACTGATGTTAGAAAACTATACAATAAAGCATGGAACCTCAACTTGGAAGTTCTGTCCACCAAATGTCACGGGAACCTTAAGGTAATGGATCTAATTGTCGAAGAAAGGAGTTACATTGGGCCTATTCTAAACAAAAGCAACATAAAACAAAACAACAATGACCCCAACAGCAGAAACAGCTCCAGATGTAGATGGAAAATAATGATGAAAGAGGAAGAATTTGCTAGTTGGCTCAGGAAATGCAACATCCACTATCTTTTTTTCGATGGGGCTTCCAAATCTAATCCAGGAAGGGCTGGAGCTGGCGGTTTTATTTGCAACGGTAATGGAGATTTGTTATCTGAGTATGAATGGGGTCTAGGCTCAGCTTCAAACAACAGGGCTGAAGCCTTCGCCCTCCTTCAAGGCTTGCTCCAACTACTGAAACTTGGTATAAACAAGGCTATCATAATTGGAGACTCCTCCATAGTCATTGGTTTGATGAATAGCAACAAAAAAGGCCAAAATCTACCCCTGCAGCAAATTATTGAACGCTGCCACTCTTTGGATCAAAATATGAATGGAAATCATTATTACCACGTTCTCCGATCTCTCAATAAATCTGCTGATGTTTTGGCTAATAAAGCATGTTCCCACTCTGTCGGAACCCTTAGGTGCAATGGCTCCGACCAACACTACTTCTTGCCATGATCTGGACTCACTCCCAAAGCAGATCCACCCCTTAGTTGTTCATTGACATTGGATTCCGGAGATCTTTACCTAGCTCCTCTGCGAAGTTTCAAACCCCTGCCTCCTGTCCAATGGCGCTGACCCCCACTGAGGTAACCTCCCCTGCAATAAATCCCAACCCTCTCTGGTTTGCATTAAACGCTTTAATACCCATCAAACTCTGCGATCTTTGTTTTCTTAATAATTCATGCCCAAATGAATGCTCTCTTCATCCAGCTGAACCATTTTCATCTCCTCTCTATCGATCTCATAAGCACATTGGACACTGCCCCATGAAACCTGCGATTCTGCTCCTACAGACAAAGCTCCTCTGCCCCAGATTTTGTCTTCTTACAAACCTGGATCCGTTCCTGTCAATTATGCCATCTGCTCCGGAGAAAAGACAAAGTACACCAAGAAATTTTTAATTTGAAATAGATAAGCAGCGCTACCCCTCTCTCAACAGGCGGCAACAGCGACATATCTGTAAAACCAATCTATGAAGTGTAAAACCTGTTTCATTCTCTGGCAGTTTGTCAGAATCTACACTACTTCTTTCCTCTGCGCAGCGACTGAATCAAGATGTAAAGCTGAATATGGCATAACCTGCAACTACTGGTGGCTATGTATTCATCAGAACCACATTGTAAATCTGGAGCGTTGTCTCCCTCCAATTTTCTTTTGAATATAACAAACCAGCATCTGACATTGTGAAAAAAAAATAAAAAATCAATCACCCATAGCGAACAAACTCACATCCTTCGCACAATAGAGAGAGCCCTCTCTGAGTCCAGGAAGGCTAGGTCCTAGGACTCCAAAGACTAGTCTGATGTTACCCTATCATTTGGTTAGCCAATCTGCCAAATCACAGGACCTTAACATAATGGCGATCATGTTGGGACTCTGAGTAAAAAACAAACTTAGACTTCCCTAAACATTTCAACAGCCCTTAAGAAAACTATCTTGTGTATTTATCGCACCGCTCACTAACATAATGGCGATCACAGTGGGACTCTGAGTAAAAAACAACCTTAGACTTCCCTAAACATTTTAGCAGCCCTTAGGAAAACTATCTTGTGGATTTTTTCCATCGCTCACTAACACAATGATGATTATGATGCAACCTCTGATGTCATTGAGAAACTAAGAATTCCTTAGGACTTAAAAAACCTTTATCAAATCATAGAGAACTTAGCTGATAGCCTAAGAGTAGAATCTAGCCTTTTTAGCATCCTAGCAAAATGATGACTCAGCTATAGGACACTCTTACAAATATTCAGGCTATATATAGAAACTCAGAAAAACCCCAAAACATTTCTAGATTGGCTTCTTGTTAGTATTGGTGGTGGACCATAGACAACATACCTTCAAAACAACTAAAAATATCCACCAGGCAACTCCACTAGCCTCTAGTAGGCCTTCTAAATTTTGTTAAAGTATCTATAGACTCCTGTAGGATTGCATCAAAACAACCTTAGAAAATCTAGAACCTTAGTTACACATAGTACGAGAGAGGTCAGCCTTGAAAAAACAGTCATAAACTTCAGCCTCTCTAAATTTTGAATTTGAAAACAGGCTCTATGAAGAATCAATACCAGATCTCATCTAGACCCAAACCCTCCTACTATAGGTGATGACCTGGAAAGAATTTTGTGGCATAGGACCATTCATAGAGAAAGCTCTGTACTGGAACATCTTACAACATTGTGAGACCCCTAGTTTGACTTGCATCATACTAGAAACCTTTTCAGAACCGAGTCACAAAATAAAATCGACCATACCAATCTTGAGCCCATAGACTTGCTGCAGAGTCCTAGCAGAGAAGTTCCTCCTTCCACACCACCTGATCTACAACTTCTCCATCACTTCAGCTCTTTCCACCCCAAGTCTACTCAGAATCAGTTTATTGTTCCAAGTACTTCTGCCACACCCATTCACACCTCCATTGTGAAAATCACTCCATCTCATAGCACAAATCTTCCACTTATAAATCCACCATTAGCTCCCACCATGGCAGCATGGTATGCGCCCCTTGTGTTACCACAACCTTTGGTACCTTTTCCAAGTGATTACCAATCCAGGATCCCACACTTCACTGGGGCTGAATCCACTACTTCCCATCATCATGTAGATAGAATGAATGATGCTTTTTATTACATGGAGTTAGAAGAGGAAACCATGAAAATGAGAATGTTCACCCAAATCCTAGGAGGAGAAGCTAAGAAATGGTTCAAAAGCCTAACTCCCAACATTATTCATGATCTCCCTTCCCTTTACCAAACTTTCATATACAAATGGGAAACCAAGAAAAACCCTCTTCAAATCCTATCGGAATATAGAAACCTCAAAAGAAACATGGCGGAAAGTGTCCAAGACTATTGCACAAGGTTTAATAGTGCTTACAACGCGCTACCTCCAAACATGAAACCCCCATTAGGCCTAGCCTTAGCTAAATTCCTGGAAGGTTTTGACCCCGACAAGGTCTACCAACTAAGAGAAAGAGAGCCCCTTACCTTATAAGACATGCAAAAGGGAGCTATAAGTGTGGAGGCCAACTTAATTGAAAAAAGGGCCAGGCTAAGATCAGAGAAGAGGGTAACATACAAAGACGACACCATGCCCTCCACTTCCTCATTTGATTCCAAGATGGAAAAACTTCTTAGGACCATGGAAAGAATGATGGAAATAAGCATGAACGAAAGAACACCCCCTAGGGACAACCAAAAAAACCCCCCAAAAAAAAACCAGAATCAAAACCTTAGAAGTGACCCACCCCAAAACAGACCAAGGGAAAATGATCAACAAATTAGACCACCCTTCCAAGATAACTATGTTGACGAAGCAGAGAGAGATATTGAACAACCAGATAAGAATCATCTAAACTTAATAGGCTCTGATCGTGAGGGTGAGGTTTTTCTCACAGAAGAAGAACAAGCTTTTTTCTCCTCAAACCAAGATGAAACAAGCTATGAAGATTCCGAAGATCACGAATTGGGATTAGAAAATTCCATAATGGAAGCCCATAGGCAATATGATCTTAGGAGTAGGAAAAACCAAGACAACTCCAAGAAAAATAATTCAGACACTACTAGTAAGAAAACTCCCAAGAACATTCTTAAAATAAAAATATAAAATAACAATACCATGGCTAAGAAAGTTGATCCTAACACAAATAAAACCAACAAATCAAGTATTGGCACAAGCTTCCCTAGCACCTCTGCTAGTGGCCCCGAGAAAACTCTAGTTACCAAAGCCTCGAATCAAAATCAGAAAATTAAAAATGTGGAAAAAGTTATGGCTGATAAAACTAATGTAAATATGTCTAAAACCCAAGTACCTTTCAGTTTTGAAGGAGAAATCACGAAAATAAAAATAACCATCTCTCTCACCGAATTGGTACCTCAAGATATGTACCGCTCCCAAGTCTTGAAAGTATAAACATAGGAAATGATACCAACACTCTGAATTTCACAGGTGATAAACCAAATTTGTTGCTCGGACCCGAAGTAGATGGAAAATACCAAGAAGCAACCATTCCCCCATTCTATGTTAGCCTAAACATACACGACAAAATCCTCCATAATGCCATGCTAGACTCTGGTGCCTCTCACAACTGCATGCCGAAGGTAGTGATGAAAAGATTGGGCCTAGAAATAACTAGGCCCTACAAGGATCTGTATTCATTTGATTCAAGCAGAGTTAAATTTTTAGGACTGATCAAGGACTTATTTGTCAATCCGGCACAAATTCCTAGATATAGTCGTGGTTGACATCCCCCCCAAATATGGCATGCTCTTGTCCTAATCTTGGGGAGCCAAACTTCTGGGAAACCTCCAACTTGACATGTCTTGTGCTACAATCCCAATTTTTAACAAAACAAGAAGATTATACCGGGAATCTCACATGAAGTATATGGTAAGTAGCCTAGATAGACCCAATAATACCCCTATCTACTCCATTCATTCAGATTTGGACTCATTCATCTTGTATAATGAAAATGACCTTGAGGAACCAGTAAATGAAAATTGTGAAGAAATAGGCACATTACAACTAACAGATCAATTCCTCTATGATGAGTTTGATAATCAAAACTATCACGATCCTGAAACACCACAAGAAAATAAAACTGAAATTGATTTCCTACAAATTGCAAATGAAATGTCAGAAACAAAAATCAGTTTAGAAAAAGAGACAAGTTGCTCAAAAGGAAAACAAATCACAAGAACACAACCTCTTCCTTTTTCTCATTCGGAAAAAATGAAACACCCCCACAAAACAAAAATCTTGGGGAATCTGGAACAAGATAGTATAATGCTTCTACCTTACCTAGATGCTTCATCATCCAAGAAATTTTCCTTTCTAGAACAATTACCAATTTTCACAAATATTGCTACAAATCGAAAAGAAATTTTTGCTGAAGCTGATATAGAGGAATATGGCATGGGTAAACTTAAGTAGCCTAAAATGATTGATTTGTCTAAAATCTTATCATTGCACATAAAACTAAGAAAATAAAGATTTTGCAAAAATGTTCAAAACATTAGTATATGTTGGGAAACTAGTCCAAAACCTTGTAACACAGCCATTGGTTTAAAAGGCCTTCCTTTCAAAAAGAATCAGAAAATTTTTGAGCAGTTGAGTTCACTAATAAAGAAGGCAAAAGGACATAGATTTTGTATAGATTTTAGGTACTAGGATAAACCCTTCCAAAGGAAAAAAAATCTTGTTTCCAAAACAGATCATGTTTCACAAAAGCTAGGAGTTTCTAATCATATGTCATTTCATAATAGTGTTTCAGGTTACCACCAGATGATACCACTTCAAAACAATCAGCTCAAAGATTTTTTCAAATTCACAGGAAGCAGCTTCAAGTTTAAACCAATGCTTCCCGATCTAAAGAACACCAGAGACACCTTTCAAAGAGTTATGTTTCCAGTTTTAAATTTCTTCACTATGGTTTACCTTGATGACATCATCGTTTGTTTCAAAAATGATAAATAATACATGTTCTACCTAAAGAAAATCTGTAACAAAAATAGGTATGGGAATCAAGAGTATAAAAAGAATCATCAAGCAGAACATGAGTTATTTAAAGATCCCTGGAAAAATCCTTATGCCATGATTGCAAGTGAAAAGAACTATGATCTTTTTTCCAAAAAACTGAATGGACAAAGAGTATCAAGAGATAATTTTGAAGATAGGATGCTCAAGTATCACTTCTGCAAGGATTCTTACCTTTAATTTTTACTCATTGTACATACCATAGTTTGAAGAAAAAGTAAAAAAGAGAGATAACACAAAAACATAAGAAAAGTAGAAAAAAATGCATATTCTAAGAAAGGTACAACCCCATACCCAAAAATAGAAATATTGAAAGTGTGCAAGTCTAAATGCCACCACTAGTGCAAAATGATGTCTTGTTCAACTATCTAGCCTAATCATAGCTGAACATGCTTTAAATTTATTGTTTATAAGTTAGTGAGAAAAAAGATGGTCAAATTATTCAAACTTGACTTGTCGAAGAAAATAGATTAGGAGAGAAGATACTGGTTCCACATGCACAAAATAGAACCAAAGAGGAAAATAGGGATGAATAGCAAACTATGTATCCTAGCCCTAATTTTTCTAAATCTCATGTTGTACAAAAATAAACTTTTGTGTGTAGCTTGTTGTTATGCCACAAGCACATGATAAATCAGATTATCTAATCCTGTTTTGGTCATGTTTTCAATTTCATGTTTTTAATCTAGTGAATGAAATCCTGTCAAACAGCTTAACCTTGATAGTTGAATAGTATAGGTAGAGAATCAAAGGAGTTCATCAGCCTAATCTGAAATCTTTCAAGATATAGGTGTGGAAGTAGATAGTTTGTTTTCTCTTTCAAAATAAAATGTCAATGGGTTTGCCAGTTCAAGTGCACCCGAAGAAGAAAAAATGTTAGGAAAATTATATTGGGTAGGTAAAGGTGAAGTTGAGCTAATCATGCTTTCAGATTTTCAAATCACCATTTCAGGGAAAGCAACAAAAGAAAAGAAAGAATCCACCCAATGGATGAGGCACTGGGCTTCGTAAGCAGAGATCTGCAATTCTAAACGCCTCCCGAAAAGGAGCTGCCCTGCCCAAGTGGAGCCATTGTTAGTCATCAATAATTTTCACCTATTTTAGATGACTAAATGCTTTGTATCAGATTTGTAGAAATCAAAATTCAAGAATCATTGTGTCCTCTAGAAATTTCCTCAAAAAAGAAATTTTCCCCTATTCCCCCTATTTTGTCTGCTATGGTCGATCTATCATCCTATGAAACCCCATCCTCAAACAATGTCCCTTACTCTGTCTAGGATTGCTACTTTTGTCTGTAGCCCTCTACCTCTGATGCCTAAGCCCTCTTATCTCACAATTTGTTTGTCCAAGTTAAAACCAAGTTTTTCTCCTACTCACAAATGCCTCAAGCACTGTTGTTATCAAAAGTATGTCTAGAAAGCCCTTCAAAGTAAAATAAGGATGTCTTGTTGTATAGGATGATGGTGCATAAGTAGAATTTCTAAACCCTATATCTTCATTCAAAACCTTGGTACAAACTTTCAGTCAAAATCCCATTCTAAGACCTTACAAATAATTCAATTAGGTTTTCCTAGGTCATGCGCGATCATGACCCTCATTCCATTATTTGCGCAGGAAGTCAAAGATGATTTTAAAAGAGCACTTAAACAATATCCAAAGGGTGCCCTCTTAGTCCAACAACTAAATATGCAAAGAATAGACTATCATATCCCAGCATTTCTGTAGGAATGCCTTGAAGATTAGTCTAAAGCAGAACAGAGCCAAATGAGGACACCTAAGAGAGTTCATGAAGTCATTGGAAATTGCTAAAAAAGTACAATGAGCTAGAGGCTATAGGGAAAATCAAGAGCTCATTATATAAATGGCAAAATGACATCTAAGTGTTGAAGATTGCAACAAGAAACAGTGAAGGAGGCATCCTGAAACATCATTCCTGATCCTAGTTGGAAAGTGATCACCAAAACTAGGTGGGGGCCACACAAGTGATTTCTATGAGTTGCAGGATGCTATTTGTGGATGGTTGGTCAAGTTGGAAAAATAGATGGGTTTCTATTTTTAGACATATTGGGCAGAATCTATTTTTATATTGCTAGTCTAAAAATAGATATGTCGAATATTATTAGCTCTTAATAATATTTGGACTCTAAACATTATCTTATTATCTTGGAGCACTTCAGTTAAGTGCACAGATGTGGCACAGGAGCTAACAGAAGGAATTACGCTATTCCTGAGGGTTAACTGGAGTTATTGCATGGATACTTCAGTTAGAACTCACGTGACAGAGTTTGGTGGAGTTGATTGAGGAAGTTAGTGGAGTTGTATTCAATTTAACTAATCTAAACATAGTTGAGCTATTTGTATTCAGTTTAACTAATTGATACAATTAGTGAGAGTGGTGTGAATTAATTATTAATTAATTTACTAATTATAAACTCATTAATCAACTAAAGAATACATCAGTTAACTTCAGTGCATTGACAGTTTCAGTGGAGACCAGTGCAAAGATAAGTGAAAGGGAAAGTGTGACTATCAGTTGTGACTATAAGTGATGCATGGTTTGCATCCAACACTTAGTAGAGATGCCTATAAAGACTGCGTGAGCAAGGCTGGGGTAATTCATTCTCATCAAGAGGCATTCTTCAGCAGGGATTGCGCAGTAGAGGCAAGCTATCAAGTGGCAAAAATTGAAGCATGTGTTTTGCTAGATCTAGCTTGATTAGTGTGTAGCAAGTGGAGATTATACTGAGATCTTGTGAGGAGCTTTGTATAATGATTGTTACATGATCTCTATGACATATATAATATACAGATAGTTGGGGGTTTTCAGCTTTAAGCTTTCCCATTACATACCGTGTTCATATGTGTGAATTTTTATGGTTTTAATGTGTGCATGCAATTGATTTTATTTCCGCATGTGATGATCAATGGTAGAAGAGATTCTATATTATGCATGAAGCTAAAATAGTGTGTGATCAAAAGAATCTTGGTGGATAACATATCAGTTATTCCAATTTCTACATGGTATCAGAGCGATATTGATCATTGGAGCAATTGCAAAGCATTGAAGCAGTTGAGTTTTAGGATAAACTCAGGAAAATAAAAATGGAGAAGAATGACACTATTCCGAAATACTTGAAAAAGTTTGTCCACTGCAGGGATGAGCTTGGGAGTGTAGGAGTTAGTGTGGATGAAGAAGGACAAGTCAAGAAGGTTGGGATTAAAGCCAAGAATCTCTACAGACTTGAAGTAGATGGGATGTCTACAAAGCTTCCTACTATTGGGAAGTGCAAGAAAGACATGCAATTGATGCTTGATAGGGAGCAAGTTTTGCATGCAGGTAAGAGTGAACCTCGGGATGTGGAGCAGCCACAAGATGAGGATCATGGAGTGGAAGAAACCACTCATGCAGAGAAATTTCGTGCTAGATGGGTAGAGGGAGTGCATGCAGCTATACCACCAGGTGAGAGGTGGGGCGAAATGCATGAGTAACCTAAGAGGATTTTGGTATGATTCATGGAGATGTGTGGATTCAAGAATTGCACTCACACAGGTGCCCATAGAGGCGCCAGCAAGAAGCATGATCGCTTGGATTCATACGGGGTGCATATCAAAGAGAGGGCCTGACATCGGAGTGTGGACTGAGCTCGACAGCGCTGCAGTAGTAATGGCAAGAGTTCAGTTAACTAGCAATTATGACATGTGCGCTGGGTGTACCGAAGAATTCAAAGACTTTGATGATAGATGCATCATATTGATTGATTTGTTTGGAGCCTATTCCGCTTCGTAGGAGTTGGCAGAGGCGTATGCATGGAGTTACATGGCGCTTGTGAAGGCAGGCGACGGCATGGAGTTGCATGTCATATGCAAAGACAGTCCTTTCTTGTTGATAGGGAGTGTTGAAGATTGCAACAAGAAACAATGAAGGAGGCATCCTGAAACATCATTCCTGATCCTAGTTGGAAAGTGATCACCTAAACTAGGTGGTGCCCACATAGGTGATTTTTGTCGCAAAGTCTATTTTTAGACTATGTCTATTTTTAGACATGTGGGTCGTATTCTATGAGTTGTGGGATGCTATTTGTGGATGGTTGGTCAAGTTGGAAAAATATATGGATTTCTATTTTTAGACATATTAGGCGGAATCTATTTTTAGATTGCTAGTCTATAAATAGATATGTCGAATATTATTAGCTCTTAATAATATTTGGACTCTAAACATTTTCTTATTCTCTTGGAGCACTTCAGTTAAGTGCACAAATGTGGCACCGGAGCTGACAGAAGGAATTATGCTATTCCCGAGGGTTATGTGGAGCTATTGCATGGATACTTTAGTTAGAACTCATGTGACAGAGTTTGGTGGAGTTGATTGAGGAATTTAATGGAGTTGTGTTCAGTTTAACTAATCTAAACATAGTTGAGCTATTTGTATCTAGTTTTGTAATCGATTGATACAATTAGTGAGAGTGGTGTGAATTAATTATTAATTAATTCACTAATTATAAACTCATTAATCAACTAAATAATTACATCGGCTTAATTTAGTTTCATGTGATGAAGCCAAAGTGAGACCAAAGCAAGTAAAGATAGGTGGAAAGAGCAAGTGTGACTATCAGTTGTGACTATAAGTGATGCATGGTTTGCATCCAACACTCAGTAGAGATGCCTATAAATACTGCATGAGAAAATCTGGGGTAATTCATTCTCATCAAGAGTCATTCTTCAGTAGGGATTGCGCAGTAGAGGCAGGCTATCAAGTGGCAGAGATTGGAGCACGTGTTTTGCTAAATCTAGCTTGATTAGTGTGTAGCAAGTGGAGATTATACTGAGAGCTTGTGAGGAGCTTTGTATGATGATTGTTACATGATCTCTATGACATATATAATATATAGATAGTTGGGGGCTTTCAGCTTTAAGCTTTCCCATTACATACTGTGTTCATATGTGTGAATTTTTATGGCTTTAATGTGTGCATGTAATTGATTTTATTTCCGCATGTGATGATAAATGGTAGAAGAGATTTTGTATTGTGCATGAAGTAAAATAGTGTGTGATCAAGAGAATCTCAGTGAAGTGGTTGAGTTTTAGGATAAACTCAGGAAAATAAAAATGGAGAAGAATGACACTATTCCGGAATACTTGAAAAAGTTTGTCCATGGCAGGGATGAGCTTGAGAGTGTAGGAGTTAGTGTGGATGAATAAGGACAAGTCAAGAAGGTTGGGATTTGAGCCAAGAATCTCTACAGACTTGAAGTAGATGGGATGTCTATAGAGATTCCTACTATTGGTAAGTGTGAGAAAGACATGCAATTAATGCTTGAGAGGGAGAAAGTTTTGCATGCAGGTAAGAGTGAACCTCGGGATGTGGAGCAACCACAAGATGAGTATCATGGAGTGGGAGAAACCACTCATGCAGAGAAATTTCATGCCAGATGGGCAGAGGGAGTGCATGCAGCTATACCACCAGGTGAGAGGTGGGGCGACATGCATGTTTAATCCCAAGAGGAGATTTCTGGGCAGAATTCATTGAGATGGTGTGGATCTCATGAATTGAACCTAGCTACGAGGTGCCCACAGCGCAGCAGTAGCATGATCAGTTGGATTGATGCAGGCAGATCAAAGTGACAATGTCGGATACTGGAGCGCGGATCAGAGTTGACAGCAAGTGCAAGAGTGCATGGGTGCAAGAGTTCAACAGCGCAGTGGTTCCTGATGACATGTGCAGTTGGTACCAGTAGAAGTCAAAGAATTTGATGATAGATGCATCAGATTGATTGATTTGTTTGGAGCCTACTCAGTTTCATAGGAGTTGCAAAGAAGATGCATGGAGTTGCATGGTGCTTGTGAAGGTTGCAGGGCGAATGCATGGAGTTGCATGTCGCATGCAAAGAAAGTCCTTTCTTGTTGAGAGGGAGTGTTGAAGATTGCAACAAGAAACAGTGAAGGAGGATTCCTGAAACATCATACCTGATCCTAGTTGGAAAGTGATCACCAAAACTAGGTGGGGGCCACACAGGTGATTTTTGTCGCAAAGTCTATTTTTAGACTATGTCTATTTTTAGACTTGTTGATCATATTCTATGAGTTGCAGGATTCTATTTGTGGATGGTTGGTCAAGTTGGAAAAATAGATGGATTTCTATTTTTAGACATATTGGGCGGAATCTATTTTTAGATTTCCAGTCTAAAAATAGATATGTCGAATATTATTAGCTCTTAGTAATATTTGGACTCTAAACATTATCTTATTCTCTTGGAGCACTTCAGTTAAGGGCACAGATGTGACACAGGAGCTGACAGAAGGAATTACGCTATTCCTGAGGGTTAAGTGGAGCTATTGCATGGATACTTCAGTTAGAACTCATGTGATAGAGTTTGGTGGAGTTGATTGAGGAAGTTAATGGAGTTGTGTTCAGTATAACTAATCTAAACAGATTTGAGCTATTTGTATCTAATTTAACTGATTGATACAATTAGTGAGAGTGGTGTGAATTAATTATTAATTAATTCACTAATTATAAACTCATTAATCAACCAAAGAATACATTAGTTAACTTCAGTGCATGGAAAGTTTCAGTGGAGACCAGTGCAGAGATAGGTGAAAGGGCAAGTATGACTATCAGTTGTGACTATAAGTGATGCATGGTTTGCATCCAACACTCAGTAGAGATGCCTATAAAGAATGTGTGAGAAAGGCTGGGGTAATTCGAACTCATCATGAGCCATTCTTCAGCAGGGATTGCGCAGTAGAGGCAGGCTAAAGGGCTGGCAAAGATCGGTTCATGGGATTTGCAAGATCGGGCCTGATTAGTGTGTAGAAAGTGGAGATTATACTAAGAGCTTGTGAGGAGCTTTGTATAATGATTGTTACATGATCTCTATGACATATATAATATACAAATAGTTGGGGGTTTTCAGCTTTAAGCTTTCCCATTACATACTGTGTTCATATGTGTGAATTTTTATGGCTTTAATGTGTGCATGCAATTGATTTTATTTCTGCATGTGATGATCAATGGTAGAAGAGATTTTGTATTATGCATGAAGATAAAATAGTGTGTGATTAGGAGAATCTCGGTGAATAATATATCTGTTATTCAAATTTCTACACTAAGAAAGTTTAAAAAGTCATTTATAGTTGGTGAA
>JAXQQM020079212.1:0-25360 GCA_034641835.2 Pinus albicaulis
GGACACTGAGTTCTTTCAGTTTTCCTGGTTCTTATTCATTTGGTGTATCTTTGCACCTTTAGGGGCAATTTCTAGTTTAAAGTCTAATTCTTTAAAGGGTGCTAGCTCAATGGAAGAGCACCTGCTTTACAAGCGGGAGGTTGGTGGTTCGATTCCATCGTGCCCTGATATTCATATATAGGGAATGACGAAGATCAGTTTTTGGTGACGGATGCTCTTTTGACCATCACCAATGAGTTTATGGTGAGACTTTTTGACCCTCACCAAAATATGAAATGGTGACGGTCAACGAACGCCACCATATATATGCATCAATAGTGACGACCATTAAAGGTCCGTCACCATAAATCGTTGTTGTTTATTTGAAATGGTGAGGGTCACTGTTTGTCATTATAGTCATTATTCGTGACAGACCTTGATGTCACCAATGCGTTTATGGTGACGGTCAATGAACGCCGCTATATATATGCACCAATAGTGACGGCCATGAAAGGTCCATCACAAAAAATCATTGTTGTTCATATGAAATGGTGACGGTCACTATCCGTCATTATAATTAATATTCGTGATGGACCTTGACTGTCACTACAACACATACTTTCGGCGACGCCACCTTTGGTGACGTTCAGTTTTTTGGTGACGGAGGCTATTTTCCATCACCATTGCTCATATGAAATGGTGACGGTCAATATCCGTCACTATAAATCATTATTGGTGACGGACTTTGAATTTGACCACAACACCTATACTTTCGGCGACGCCACCTTTGGTGACATTCAATTTTTTGGTGACGGAGGCTATTGTCCGTCACCATTGCTCATATGCAATGGTGACGGTCACGTCACTATAAATCATTATTGGTGACGGAATTTGAATTTCACCACAACACCTATACTTTCGGCGATGCCACCTTTGGTGACGTTCAGTTTTTGGTGACGAAGGCTCTTTTGACCCTCTCCAATGAGCTTATGGTGACCATTTTCGCCCCTCACCAATGTCCTTTTTTCTTGTAGTGACAGGGTGAAGAAAGAATTTTTTTGGGATGACCTTAAATATGATATTCAAAAGTTTGTGGAGGAATGTTTGGTTTTCTAGAAAAATAAAAGTTGAGAAAATTAAGAGCCTTGGTCTTCTACAACCTTTATCCATTCCAAGTCAACGTTGCGAGGAGATTTCAATGGAGTTTATCACAAGTTTACCCAAGTCCGAAGGAAAGAGTGTCATCATGGTGGTAGTTGATAGACTCACCAAGTATGCACACTTTTGTGCATTATCTCATCCATTTAAAGAAAGTACAATTGCTACTGCATTTATGGAAAAAATTCAAAAGCTACATGGAAACCAAAAGATTATGGTAAGTGACAAAGATCCCATTTTTACAGGAAATTTTTGGATGGAATTATTGTCTTTTTTGTGTACTCAACTAGCTCATAGCTCATCTTATCATCATCAATCCGATGGTCAAACAGAGATAGTAAACAAATTTTTGGAAGGATATCTTAGTTGTTTTCTATCTGATAAGCAAACACAATGGGTCAAGTGGTTACCTCTAGCTGAATGGTGGTATAACATTTCATTCCATACTGCAGCAAAAATGACCCCATTTATGGCACTTTATGGATATCATCCACTGTCTATCATGTTATCACACTCAAAATTTTCAATTTCTTTTTTGATAATGTCATCATAAGGCTCATGTTATATGTTGGGTCATGCATTTTTTCACCTAGGTTGATGGAGTCTCATAAAGAATTTTCATGAAATCTCTGACTAAATTTCATTTGTTGGTGTCTACCTTAAGGTTTAATAACCCCTTCTGATCATTTCATTTTATTTAAGTCAAGCCTCATATCATATAGTTTTCATTATCATGAATTTTTACCACAAAGCATTCCACTAAGTAGTTTTTCAGATTTTATTAGCAATTTACAAAGGAAATCTATAGATTTTGCTACAAAACTGCCTAATAGTTTAGTAGCAAATATGTTAAAAGCCTAACTATCTTCGCTACGAAAAATTATTTTTCAGCCAGGGTTGTCAGAGCTATGTGAGGTGTCAGTTTACGATTAGAGGAGTAAAGGTGGAGGTCATTCAAGGTCGTTATGGTAAGTTTCAAATGTACACAACCATGTCTACTATCATTTTTGTCTTTTATAGTCACATGTGTCATCATCAAACTCATAGTTGCCAAAATTACCTTTAAAACTTTACCCTAAGCTGATATTTGTCATTCATCATTCCTTCTTGCATGTGAATCATCTCATTGTCACTGTTTGAGAGCTGCTTCACCACACCTTGCTGTCCAATTTGTCTTTACAGGTGTCACATTTTTAAGAGTGCAGCTTGGTTATAAAGAGAGATGCCATGAAGGAGAAAGTATACAAACGAGGCTCTGTGGTTAGATAGAAGCATATGGATCTTAAGCTATTAATGTAAGAACCTATCTTTTTTGAAACATTCACCAATATAGGTTGCTTGAATTTCTGTTGGAGCTTCAAGGGAATTTACTGCATTTTTGAACTGTGGGAGTAGTATCATTCAAGAGCCAATTATGGATGAAAAAATATGAATTTGAAAATAATGAGAAAGGTTATTGTCAAGAACAGAACAAGGAAAAATAATCTCCTTAACTTTTCTCATAGGTGCTACCAGTTTGGAGCTTTGAAGATGTCTTTGGGACTTATTTTCAAAATCCATAATTTTCATGTTTTATACATGTTTTTCTAATGCAGATTCTGGACAGCTAGAGATGGTTTTCAAAAAAAAAATACAGGTTTTTCTTCAAAAAATAGTGGCTTACAAAAAAATCCTTCAGTTTTTCAAAAGCTATTAAGGATAGGGAGATAGGAGCTCATCTCTGAACCCTATCTTTTCAGAAAGAACATAATCATTTTATTGGTGAATTAACTTGCTTAAGGTAAAAATGATGTTGTTTGAAGAGGGTAAGAGGCAATTTTTTCTTATCATATTTCATTATATCACTTTTCAAACCTGTAGTTGAAATTTGGAAGAAAAGGGAATATTTTGAATTTTCAGCGATATTAGGTAGTTTTGTAGCGTGCTTCAGGCTTGAAGCCATAAAAACGCTACGAAATTTCTGAAGATGACTTTTTTATAAAAAGGGTGGTTAAAATTGAAATCAAAGCTTGGGAAAATTTTGCATCAAATAGATCCATTAAATGAAAGAGAGCTAAGAGGTGATGGAAATGGGTAAATTAAATTTGCTACCAAAAATTGCTATGAAACTATCTTGTTTTCCCCTGTTTTGGCAGCAAGTTAAATTTTGAAGAAATTTCAGTTTGAAAGGTTGCATTAAAGGTCAGTTGATCATATGGAGATGAAAAATATGGTCAGAAGAATATTTTCATATTGTTTTGGTCCACAAAACTATCCAGCTCATCCTCAGATTATCAATTTGTCATGGAGATATCATATCATGTGTGATGGCACAAACTCTTGAAAAATAGGAAGAACAATTTCATGAACCCAATGAGGATATTTATGTTTGATTGTGATCAGTGTGGTTAAATCACATGTTTATTTTTGATGTATTTGGATTATCCTTTGAGATAAATATGTAATAAATAGGTGGTTGAGTTATCTTAGGACTCTAACTCTGAAGTTAGTAGGAGTCATTTTCTAGTTCCAAATATCTAGTTTATGGTTAGATTAGGTGTGAAAGGAAGCATAGGAAGGCTCAAATTTGTTGAGAGGATCAATGTAAGGATACCTAAGTATATTTATAGATAGAAGGTGGAAGGAAAAAATGGTTGGAAGATGTTACTTGTGACTACTACTATTGTAAATTGTTCTGATCAGTAATAGACAGTGGCTATGGGCTTTCTACTTCACTTGAGATACATTTGATGTTTTCATCAACCTTGAACTATGTATCTTGCTAATTTTATTTCAATATATTAATGTTTGATTACTCATAATTCATGCTTCTCATGCTTTGACTTCCTTCAAGCATTAAACTATTGTATATCTTTCTCAATATATTGCTTTCAATATCTTAATGTTCATTACTCATAATTCAAGTTCCACATGCTCTGATTTCCTTTGAACATTTATCTATTGAGTAAATTATATGTGTGTTGTCCTCTCATTTAAATATCTACATACCTCAGCTTCCACAAGGAGAGCCATTGTCATTGAGTTACCTAACACTGACTCCGTAATCCCAATGGTAGAAAATCTTCTACATTTTCCACATGAAATCAATCACAATCAAGTCACAGTCATAGAGTTTGCCATCTAGTAGAGTTTTTATTGAAAATAATTTGATAATTTGAGAGGTACCTCTCAGCATGAAGATGCTAATCTTCAGTCAAAAGCTAGTTTTAAATAGTTACTCCAAGTTGACCATTGTAGCAACCCAACAAGACACAATTTGGTGATAACATTTTGGTGTCGTTGCCAGGGATCGAAGGTGAGAATTTTCTATGGGAAGAATGATAAGGTTCAGATTCGACT
The DNA here is from genome assembly GCA_034641835.2 of Pinus albicaulis. Classification (NCBI taxonomy): domain Eukaryota; kingdom Viridiplantae; phylum Streptophyta; class Pinopsida; order Pinales; family Pinaceae; genus Pinus; species Pinus albicaulis. The sequence continues at coordinate 4,477 of JAXQQM020079212.1, forward strand.
TCTGATGGTGAAAAAAAGCCAAACACAGGAAGGTTGTACCATTCGCTTAGCAAATCCATTTTTCAAGATCCCGAGATTCAAATTTTATAGTGACTTCACTGGGAAGAATCCAGATTTCATAACATTCATGGTGATCCAATATGACAAGGTATGTGACAGACCCTTTATATGATGAAAATTTAAAAAGGGTAAGGGATGAGTTAGCATAATTTCAGATAGATGAACATTTCTCCACAATAGTATTTCTTTGTTTGAAATCCAGTCGACTGACCTGAAAATAAAATTTGTTTTATTGGTTTAGATGCTAATAGATTAGAGAATGAAATTGAACTATTGGATGTTAAAATTGGATCATATGATTTCCAAGATCCTAAACAGTTCTTGGAAGGTCTTCCTCCTCCAAAAAAGGAGGAAATTGTTATACCATTTGACTTGAAAATAGAGGAAGAATATGGTTCTGAGCTTGATATTGTAAAGTTTGAATCAAGGTCCAACCTTGATGAAGAAAATGAAAAGGATATTGAGGATCAATTTTTCTCTCTTACCTTTATCATTTCAGAATACAGTTTACTTTTGGTTGAGGAACAATCAAGGGGTTCATGTATCATATCAGCTCATTGATTAGTTTTATTGGAGATTTCATGTTGCTTGAATCAAACATGAAGATTACAGTTGTTAGGGTAGGTAGGAGTGTGTGTGAATAAGATCAAAGTACACTGAGCATCTTTTCAATAGGCAAAAATTTGGTTTTTCAGCAATAATGATCAAGCTTGAGTGCGAGGTGAAGGCCAGAAGAGTTTGAAGAAGGCTTAGCAAATTTCAAAAGTTTATTTCCAAAAAAGATGGATGGAACTAGAACTACAGGCTCTTTTGTGTACCACAGGGGCACACCATCCCCAATGGAACCATTGTTATCACACACAAAATTTTCAAAATTTGTTTTGATAAGGTCATCATACGATTCATGTTATATCATGTTGGGTCATGCATTTTTTCACCTAGGTCGATGGAGTCTCATAAAACATTTTCATGAAATATTTGACTAAATTGCATTTGTTAGTGTCTACCTTAAGGTTTAATATCCCCTTCTGGTCATGTAATTTAACTTAATTCAAGCCTCATATCATCTAGTTTTCATTCTCATGCCTTTTTACCACAAAAAATTCTACTAGCCAGTTTTTCAGATTTTCATAGCGATTTACAAAGGAAATCTGTAGATTTCGCTATGAAACTGCCTAATAGTTTCGTAGCAAATTTGTCAAAAGCCTAACTATCTTCGCTACGAAAATTTGTTTTTCTAGCTAGGGTTATCAGAGCTATGTGAGGTGCTAATTTATTATTAGAGGAGTAAATGTGGAGGTCATTGAAGGTCATTACGGTAAGTTTCAAATGTACACAACCGTGTCTGCTATCATTTTTGTCTTTTATAGTCCCATGTGTCATCATCAAAATCTAGGTTACCAAAATTACCTTTAAAATTTTACCCTAAGCTTCTATTTGTCATTCAACATTCATTCTTTCATGTGAAGCATCTCACTTTCACTATTTGAGAGTTGCTTCAGAACACCAAGAAGCTTGATGTCCAACTTGTCTTTACAAGTGTCACATTTTTAAGAGGGCATCTTGGTTATAAAGAGAGATGGCCATGAAGGAGAAAGTATACAAAGGAGGCTCTATCGTTAGGTAGAAGCCCATGGACCTTAAGCTATTCATGGAGGAACCTAGCTTTGCTAAAACATTCACCAATTTAGGTTGCTTAGATTTCTGCTAGAGCTTCAAGGGAATTTGCTGCATTTTTGGATAATGAGAGAGTGTATTGTCAAGAACAAAAAAAGTAAAAATAAATTCCTTCAGTTTTCTCACAGGTGCTACTATTTTAGAGATCTGAATATATCTTTGGGACCTATTTTCAAAATCCAGAATTTTCCTGTTTTATACATGTTTCTCTAATGTAGATTTTGGACAACTGGAGATGGTGTTCAAAAAAAAAGACAGGTTTTTCTTTAGAGCCTAATAAATTACACAAACCTCCTTCCATGTTACAAAATAAATCGAGGATAGGGAGATAGGAGCTAATCTCTGAACCCCATCTTTTTCAGAAAAATCAGAGTCATTTTATTGGTAAATTAACTTGCTTAAGGTAAAAATGATGTTGTTTGAGGAGGGTAAGAGGCAAGTTTGTCTTATAATATCTCATTATATCACTTTTCAGACCTACAAGTGAAATTTGGAGGAAAAAGGAATATTTTGAATTTTTCAGCCATATCAGGTAGTTTCGTAGCGTGCTTCAATCTTGAAGCCATAAAAACGCTACGAAATTTTTGAAGATGACTTTTTGATAAAAAGGGTGGTTAAAATTGAAATCAAAGCTTGGGAAAATTTTGTATTATCTCTTTAAACATATCAAATAGATCCATGAAAGGAAAGAGAGCTAAGAGGTGATGGAAATGGGTAAATTAAATTTGCTACCAAAATTGCTACGAAACTACCTTGTTTTCCCCTGTTTTGGAAGCAAGTTAAATTTTGAAGAAATTTCAGTTTGAAAGGTTGCATTAAAGGTCAGTTGATCATATTAAGATGAATATTCAGAAGAATATTTTTATATATTTTTGGTCCATGAAACTGTCCAGCTCATCCTCAAATTAACAATTCTTCATGGAGATATCATATCACGTGTGATGGAAAAGACTTCTGAAAAATAGGAAGAAAAATTTCTTGAACCCAATGAGGATATTTATGTTTGATTGTGATCATTGTGGTTAAAGAACATTTTTCTTTTTGATGTATTTGGATTACCCTTTAAGATAAAGATGTAATAAATAGGTGGTTGAGTTATCTTAGGACTCTAACTCCTAGGTTAGCAGGTGTTAGTTTCTAGTTCCAAATATATAGTTTATGGTTAGATTAGGTGTCAAAGGAAGCATAAGAAGGCTCAGATTTGTTTAGAGGATCAATGTAAATATACCTAAGTCTATTTACAGATAGAAGTTGGAAGGAAAAAAGCTTGGAATAATTTACTTGTGACTACTACCATTGTAAATTGTTCTGATCAGTAATAGACAGTGGTTGTGGGATTTCTCCTTCACTTGAGATTCATTTTATGTTTTCATGAACTTTGACCTATGTATCTTGCTACTTTTATTTCAATATACTAATGTTTTATTACTAATAATTCGTGCTTCTCATGCTTTGACTTACTTCAAGCATTAAACTATTTTATACCTTTCTCAATATCCTACTTTCAATAAATGTTCATTACTCAGAATTCATGTTTCTCATGCTCTTATTTCCTTTGAACATTGATCTATTGAGTAAATTATATGTGTGTTGTCCTTTCATTTAAATATCTACATGCCTCAGCTTCCACAAGGAGAGCCATTTTCATTGAGTTCCCTAGAACTGACTCCATAAGCCCAATGTTACAAAACCTTCTACATGTTCCACATGCAATCAATCACAATCAAGTTACAGTCATATAGTTAGCCATCTAGTAGAGTTTTAATTGCAAATCCTTTGATAAGTTGAGAGAGCCCTCTTAGGCTGAAGAGGCTAATATTCAGTCAAAAGTTGGTTTGAAATAGTTACTCCAAGTTGGCCATTGCAGTAACCCAATAGGACTCAATTTGGTAATAACACATCACATAATATTTAAGAGAAAATTCTAAGGTTCAAGCAATGGAACATTACATCGATCATCAACAACAAGTTCTAATAAATTTGACACAAAATCTAATGAAACAACATGCAAATCAACATCGTAGCGAGAGAATTTTCGATGTAGGAGACTGGGTCTTTTTACGGCTACAACCATACAAACAAATTTCCCTCAAGTAAGATAATTAGGATAATAAATTATTGCCAAAGTACTATGGTTCTTACAAGGTGTTACAAAATATTGGTACTATGGCATACCAATTGGAGCTTCCTTCTTCTTCGCGAGTACATCCAGTTTTGCATGTTTCATGCTTAAAGGATGTTATAGGTGAAAAAATTATAGTTCAAACAATATTTCCAGAGCTTGATGATGAAGGAAAAATCATATAGGAATGTGAAGAAGTCACGAAAACAAGAAATCAAAAAATACGAAATCAATCAATTTCAGGAGTATCTCATCAAGTGGAAGAACTTACCGGCTGAATATTCTACATGGAAAGATGAGAATTTTATACAAAATCATTCAGAGCTACTCAAGCATTGAGGAAAACACTTTTTTGAAGGAGAGGGGCATGTTAGTTCCCTATATTACCAGTGTAGTCCCTTATTGTTGTTAGTGTATCCCCCTTATTGTTATTGGTGTACCCCTGTAACCCCCATATTGTTATTAGTGTGCCCTTACATTATTATTTTTAGGTCGGCTAGGATTATATTGTGACCCCACAAAATCCTATATATAGAAGGAGGTTTCATCATTTGTATGATCCAAGAATTGTTCATTTATTTAGTGTAAAGGAGGCTTCCCCCTCGAAGTGGTTGAATTCCAAGGCATTCAACTCTCTTTTCTTATATTTTTGGAGCTGGTTTCATAACAGAAAAGGGTTATGTTATAGATCAAGTAGTTTTTCATTCCATAGGAAGAAATTGTGTATTATTTTTACTATTATAATATTGCAATCCAGTTCAAGGCCATGTTCATAGATAATTGATAGGCCACCCTTGAACTATTTCAATTACTAGCCATCAGAAGGAAAATTTCACATACAAGAATTTTACACTCCATAGGCTTGGAAGGAAGCAAGGTCTGGAAGCACAGTATAGGTTAAGGTAACCAACCCTCCCCCCTAGTAGCTAGATTTAAACATCTTTAAATTCATTTCTTAATTCTGACTCATTAAAGTAGCAGATGTGGGAGTAGGAATTATGCATCCACATTTACTTTGATTGTGATATTTATCTAACCATGAGGAGATGAATATCTTCTCAATTAAGTGTGTCAAGGGAAATATTTACAGTCAATGTCCATATAGGAATTTCACAGGTTCCTTGTGCCCATTCTCACTACTAGAGGTTCCAACTAAGGTCACGAGTGGGAGAAATCTACTATAGGAAAAACCATTTGAGTTACACTATGAGGACTTTGGAAGAGTGCTAATCTCCACTACAATTAATCACTACTACATTTGGTGGAAATTCCGACACTTGGTTCCGACGCTTTTGACCAAATGTCGGAAAATTTCCCAAATTTTTTCCATCCCGCCCGAAACCGTCGCTATACCGACATCTATAGAAAAATGTCGCAATACCGACACTTAAAAACGTGTCGCAATTGCGACGTTTCGAGGAAGACGTCGCAATTGTGACACCATGGCCCAAAGTGTCGCTATTGAGACGATTCCAAACGTCGCAACTGCGACACAATGTCTAGGTGTTGCCATTGCGACGTTTGGAGGCACCCATCATAATAGAGACGCCTTTTCCGCCGTCGGTATAACGACACTTATTTTCACGCTACATAAAAATACCAAACTTATATGCGCGCTACATAAAAATCTGAAACTTATATGCGTGCTACATAAAAATGATTTTATTGTTTCGTATTTGTCGCAATAGCTACATTAACGTTTGATATCATGCGCGCATTCGCCCTCTGCTCTTGCAGAACAACATTTTCCCTCAGCATTCGCGCTCAGCTCTTGCAGAACAACATTTTCCCTCAGCATTCGCCCTCAGCGTTCGTCCTCAGCTCTTGCAGAACAACATTTTCCCTTAGCTCTTTCAGAACAGCATTTGCCCTCATCTCTTGCAAAATGGTAAGTTCTTACTGCAGGCCCTTCCTCCTATAGTAGGGTTGACTCTATTTGGGTTTTTTTGGTCAATTCCATTAGATTGTGTTAGGCTGTAGGGTTCTATGTAGATGTGAAGAATCAAGATTCAATACCCTCTATTATCTTCATCACCCAATACAAGATTTAAATTTTTCCCAAAGAAACGCTTATTAATTTGGCAGCCATTATTTCTCCCTGCTTTAAAAGCCCTACATTTAAATGAAAACAAGCATTGCATTTCAACTAAAAAAATCTATTAGTGTTCAAATGTACATGTGTGCTACATTAACGTCTGATATCACGCGCGCATTCGCCCTCCGCTCTTGTAGAACAGCATTCGCCCTCAGCATTCGCCCTGAGCTCTTGCAGAACAGCATTCGCCCTGGATTCGCCCTCAGCTCTTTCAGACCATCATTCACCCTACATTCGCCCTCAGCTCTTGTAGAACAGCATTTGCCCTCAGCATTCGCCCTCAACTCTTGCAGAACAACATTCACCCTCATCTCTTGCAAGATGGTAAGTTCTTACTGTAGGCCCTTCCTCCTATAGTAGGGTTGAGTCTATTTGGGTTTTTTTGGTCAATTCCATTGGATTGTGTTAGGCTGTATGGTTCTCTCTAGATGTCAAGAATCAAGATTCAATACCCTCTATTATCTTCATCACCCAATACAAGATTTAAATTTTTCCCAAAGAAACGCTTATTAATTTGGCAGCCATTATTTCTCCCTGCTTTAAAAACCCTACATTTAAATAAAAACAAGCATTTCATTTCAACTACAAAAATCTATTAGTGTTCAAATGTACATGTGTGCATCACTTGTGTAGGGTATTCCTTTTCCACTTTCACATTATCCAAGAATGTGTGCAGTATAGTTCATATTTTTTGTGATTTAGATTGTCCTGAAAAGGGAAAGGTAAATTATTTCCCATGGAAAAAGAAGGTTTTCCCTTTTTATAGGTTGTTTGGACTTACGTGGAAAAATTTATGGTATGCCTTTCATATTATGTAGTTTAAATTTGAATTAACAGAATATTCTACATGAAAATATAATTACCTATGTGATGTCCTTCATCACTAATTAAAATTATAGGGTTTCAATTTCCTAGACTCTAACTCATCTGATGCTAAATTCTAGGTTCTCATTGGTGGATCACTCTTCCATTGATTTCCTTTCCCTCTAGATCTTGTCATACTTTAAAAGTCATCAATGATACATATATTATTTCAGGTATCCCAAAAGGCTTTATAGTAGAACATATTGTGAATTTTTTTTGACACTTGAGGATTCTTTTTAGAAATGCAACGTGGTCTATGCTATCGAGTTATATATCAAACAACTTGTCCTTAATAACCACACTATGAGGTAGGTTCAACCAGTTTGAACTTGTTGGGACATAGCATATGAAGTTGTGTGATGAGTCCATATCACAGGTCTATTATGGTGAAAAAGTGAAGACACGTAATGATAGTTATTATGTTAACATTACTAGAAACATTTTCAAAATTATCCATGCTATCAAGATGTCAAAATTCCAGGCATTAGGTGTCAATACTCGTAGCTAATAGATAATAATAATAATATAAAAAATCACAACTTTATTCTTGAAATATGATTGTTACACATTGGTAACCTAGTTCATGAGTTACTATCACCCAAAGACTGCAAAACAAACTTAAAATATAAATTAAACCAACATGAGAATCCAACTAAGGGTTTCTTGAAAAAATCATGCCATAACTGGCATTTTGAAACCCAAATTTGAATCCATCATAAGTAATACAATGCAAACTCAGATGGATTTTCAATGCATGTTTGCATGCTACACTTATTCTCTGTCTAGATATCATTTTTTAAATGGAACCATTAGTCAAGCCCACAGTCCTTTTTTTGTGAAAAATTTCAGCTCTATTTGAGCTCTTTTTTGCTCCACCACCTCCATAAACCAGTGTTACACGGGGTCTCGCCCCCCCACCTAGGGGTCTAGATTCCTCGCCCCCTCGCACTCCGGGGTCTTGGGGACTTCTAGGGTATGTTTCCCTCACGCCCCCTCACGTCCCCTCACCGCCCCTTTTAGTTTATGGTTTCGTGTTAAAAGTTGATGTACCACTTAGCATATTTGAGAATCCAAGTGATTCTGATTCAGATGGTGACATGGTTGATCTTGATATATTCGTGCAGAAGTTGGATGCAGAGACTAGTGGGGCATTAACTTGAGCATTTATGCTCATTTATCAGTATGATGATATCATTTGATATTCATATGTTATGTTTTATGTTTTATGTTTCAAACATAACTTATTTGCGTTTAAGTTTTATGTTTCAGACTTGAGTTGTAAACTTCAGTTTAAACTCTATTTTGAATCTTGATATAATATGTCATCTGATATCTTAAACTTTATTTTCATTGTACATTGTTAGTAGTTACATTAATTATTATATAGTTACAAACTTACATGCATGATTGTATGATGTATGTTTTAACTTTTAACTTTTAAATTTGTTTCAATTATATGATTCATCATTCATCGATTTGTAATTTTATCATTTATGATTTATCTTTCATGATGCAAGTGTATGATGATTGTATATACATTCCTTGAAAAAATATAGTTACATTATAAATATTAAATTTTATAATTTTTATGACCCCGACGTCCCCCCACGTTTCCTGAAAATTGGTAGGGAGCTTTTGCATAGGCCGCTCCCACGCTCCCTCGCTCCCTCGCTCCCACCTCCAAGGGACTTGGTGGAACATTGCCATAAACATATGCAAACATATATCATGATCTTGGAATTCCATTACATATGTATGTGCCAATGTTCCATAATCATGCCCCATCATCAATTTAAGAAATTTCCATTGAATATCAAATTATGGAGGGGGGGGACTTTTTGCTACAACATTTGGCTCAAAATCAGGGACCATCTCCGTATGAGGTGAATGAGAACTATAGATATTTGAAGAAGTAGATTAGTGCCTTTTCCTCTGGCCATGGAGTCATATACGGTCATCCATCACAAAAATTTGTCTTTGTTCATTCTCACCTTGAAAGTTGCAAAAATTCATGCCCTAATTGAAACGACACTAAATTTGAAAGATATAATAAAAATGCAAACTAGAAGTGCCCTATTAATACAAAGGGAAAACCTTCCTACCTACCCTAACTGAGATAAATTTTGATTGAATATGAAACATGATATTTCCTATGGAGTTGATCCAACAACTTGTTAAATGTATGGGACTAAATCATGCATTTGATTTCCAGGGAAACATGCGCATGAAGAGAAAAAGTGCAGAATTAATGGAAAATCCTTACATGCCACTTATAAAAACTACACCGAAAGGTCAAAAAATACTTAAGGCCTTAACTTAATTTGAATCCAAAAATGACAAAACAAGATTAGTGAAAACACGAGAGTGATGTGGGTGAACAACATAAATAAAAAGTGAAGATACCTTTCCCCAAGATGCCTTTGTCACCGTTGTATGAAAACATGTTTTCCTTTCCCTTTATACATGCAAATGAATGCATTATAGGTATGGTGTTTTCCTAGAATAGGAGAAGCCTACTTAAATATATCATTCGTGGAGTGAATGTTTGGGTGCCTTAATGTGCAATGACATGTTTCCAGGACTGAATTCAATGCAAGGCATATTTGAAACTCTAACTCTGTCTTCTGGTGTCTTATTAGAAATTATTTCGGTTTTCATTTTGTGTTTTCAAGTTAGATATTGTTTTCAAGTTTTTACATTTATAATTTTATTGCAATGTGGCAGACTGATCAGAGCAGTGCAGGAACAACCCCGAGACGGGATGATCACGGAAAGAGGCCAGTGGAAGAACATGTAAAGTGCCAGCATTGCTCTATCTTCAGGTATTTTAGTTATTTACATAATTGAAATAATATTAATTTTGTTCAAATATGCAGACACCTAGCCATGGTACGCCTGATGATTCCCTCTTTGAGGAAGAGCTTTCTTCATCCCTATCTCCCGTGTTCTTGTTGCAAAAAAAGGCACGAGATGCAAGGTCGGAATTTAATACTTTGATAGACGTGCCTCAAACACCTGAAACAGATGAGAGGATACAACATCTTATGAGGCAGCTAGAAAGATATCAGGTAATAATAAAAAGTCAAAAGGATATTTTTTTTGTTCTGCATGAGATGAATTGTGATAGTTTGATTTTTAATTTTTACATTGACTAAACTAACAAAAAGTTCTTTTGTATGTAGCGTTTTATGGCATTTGCTGAACCCGGTGTTGGTGGTAGTGGGACACAAGGGCAAGAGATTGCCCAACAACCCTCTCGTACACCTTCTACTCCTTTAGGTGCTAGCCAAGAAACACAACCTGCCCAAGCTGACACCCAGCCAACTGCTGAACGTGTTGGCAATGATGAGGCTGATATGGCCAGCTACATTATTGCGTTTCCTGGAGCTACACGTGTCAGCTCCATAGGGACCATTAATGGCACGTTGTTGGTGAACAATGAGGGTGTCCCTATAAAGCATGTACAACTCCCAGGTAAATTTTAATATTTTAACTATTTCATGTACTTTATCTAAAACATATTTATCATGATTTTTATTTTTAAATTAATGATAATATCTTCTTTTTCTTTTGGTTTTATTCTGTGTAGGAAACAATGAGTTCTACAGGATTCTGGAGAGCCATGCGTTGGTAATTTTGGCCCAACCATACGTACAGGGTGGAATTCCCAGAATTCCAACCTGAAAAAAGAACTTCTAGATTATCTAGAAGCCCTTTTTGGGGTCGGCACATTTGACAGAACAACGGTGGCTCGGGTAGCCGGAAAATATTTGAAATATACCAGGGACACCTATAGGACGCAATTGCAATTTAACCCTAGATATGAGCGTCCTCTCGCAGTTTCAGAGAGTGAGTGGAGAGCACTCATCCATGTCGGAAAAGAGAAAAGGGCAAAGAAAGAAGGAAAAATGCCAACTGGACCCGCAAGGTAAATTACAACTTTAATTCAATAGCTTTAATTTTCTTTATGTCTAAAATAAAAGTGTGCTACGTCATATCTGGCTTCAATCTTTTGATGCTAGGTTGCCTGACACCTCAAAGGCAACCAAAGCTAGGATTGAGAAAAAGGGCCATCACAAGCTCGGCCAGGGTGGCTACTTGAAATTAGCTGCAAGAATTGTAATTAAGTAGCTAAACATCTTATAATTAATTGTATCGCCTTCCAACGTTTTTGTAATCCTATAAGATATGATTAAAAATACACAATCATATGTAATTTAGGGTGATGACTTTGGAACAGAAACTACAGAGGAAGATAAAAATATCGCTTTCCATTTTGGCTATCAAGCTGTAGTTGAACGTCGCAGAAGCTTGGGGCAGGTCCCAACATCTAGAATGCTTGATAAGGTAAAACATTAACCTTTCAATAATTTTGTTTTCGTCCATAAATTTAATGTCTAACAATTTTTTTTTAAATCAGGGGAACAGCACTACTGACGAGGAAAATAACCCAGTTTTAGAGCCAGATGTAGATGATCCTCTCGTGCAACCTGATCATTGTAGTGGGGACCATGCCGACAATGCTGCTATCAGTGAGGGCCATGATGGTAATTAATTTCCACTTATAATTTTTTCTAATTATACCTTGATGGTTGTCCTTATAACGTTTTTTGTTTAAATGACAGAGAATGTTTCCCTTGAGGATCTTACCACCAGAGAGGAAGACAGGGCAACAGTCTCAATGGCGACAACTGGTGCACCAGGTAAATAATCTCATTGAAATTTTTTTTATTAATATTACCGAACTAGTTCAATGATATTTAAAAACTGATAATTAAAATTTAATATTATCTGTTTTTGTAGGCGATGCCCCGTCACTGGATGAGACCAGACATAGTGACAACGTAACTAGGTCAGCGGCGACAACTGGTGCACCAGGTAAATAATCCCATGGCAATTTTTTTTATTAATATTACCGAACTAGTTCAATGATATTTAAAAAATGACAATTAAAATTTAATATTATCTGTTTTTGTAGGCGATGCCCCATCACTGGATGAGACCAGACATCATGACAACACAACTAGGTCAGCGGCGACAACTGGTGCACCAGGTAAATAATCTCATTGCAATTTTTTTTATTAATATTACTGAACTAGTTCAATGATATTTAAAAACTCACAATTAAAATTTAATATTATCTGTTTTTGTAGGCGATGCCCCGTCACTGGATGAGCGCAGACATTGTGAATACGCAACTAGGTCAGCAGTGCGGGTGGAAAGGCACGAAACAGGAGCAGAGCACGATGATATTGATGATGTAATTAGGAGCTTTAAAAATAGGAAGAAGAAAAAGAAAATTTGACAATGTAAAATATTGTATTATTATAAGACAAACGTTACCATACTTGAAATGTTTTTTGCGTTATATAAAAAACTCATTTATCATACTATTTTTATGTCAAGCATTAATTGCAATGTTTCCTTGCGTACTTTTTGTTGAATTGTTTTTTATTAGTTATTGAATATTTTTTTTTATGCTCATGAAAGTAAAAAATGAAATATAGATTGGGTATTGGGGAATTGAGAGTGATGTGAGGGGGAGGGGGAGGGGCCATAAGAGCTTCCACCTTCACGTGGTTGGCCCTGTTTAGTAGAGAATAATTTATTGGAGCGATTTAATCTTGGAGCAAACCTCCCTTGATCCAGCGTAGCAACAAAAAAGTCAATGTTGACTTAGTTGCTACTCTTTGAGATCGTGGGAGGCTTGTTCCAAGTTCATGCGACTCCAATAAATTGTTCTTGAAACGAAGAGGAGCTTATTCAGGTATGTTTTGACATTTTTAACATATGTTCTAACATTATCATAAGAATTCATCTTAGAGTAAAAAATACTACATCAATTACTTGTATTTATTGTATAGATAATGATGGATTTTGATTGACTTGGCAGTGCAGGTACAAATCCTCTTGCATCATGAACAATACAACTTGTCAACCAGGGTCATGTCCAGGATATTTTTGCTTGTGCGCTTGACCAAGTTTGTAATGTCACATTTTGTAAGTTCCTTTACAGTTCATAATTCAATATTAAGCTTGTTCATGATTATTATCTAGGTTTTTTGTATGTGTTTTTTCATCTGTTTGATTGTAAGCAACTATGCATGTTTCCTGTTGTTCACTATGATTTCTCCCATTACCACTCCCAGGATGAATCCGACTTTATTGTTACATAGGTTACTTTATTGTTACTATGATTTATCCATTTACGATTTCATAGGTTACATCATGTAAAGTTGTCAATCTCAGGTTGGTGATGAGCTTTAGTTCTCCATATTTGGGGCTTTTCTGATATTTTCTCCCTCATGTCATTCTTGCATCACCTCGTTGTTTGAGCATGCCAATTGTCTACCACTTGTACCAATTGGCACTTGTCAATCTCTGAGTGGTGCCACATTTCACCTATTTTCAGTGTGATTTTAGGGTTTCTCTAACATAGCTTCAGAAATCCGATTCAGTGCCTGCTTGAATATTGTCACATAATACTCATGGTTTGGATTGATGAGCATGTTCTGAATGGTTGGTTGATTCATAAGAACCACCCATCTAGTCATCTTGAGATATTTCAGAAGTTTTCTCGGGTTTCCTTTTTCACCGTTTCTAGTGGGTGGGATGGTGTGGGGTGATCCATCAATACTGGTGCTCTTGTAGTAGGGAATTTGTTTTTGGGGATATAAAGGAGCATTTGACGTAGATATCCGATTGGATGCATTCATATATGGGCACGAGAGGTCAAGAATTTAAATTAAAAATATGCAACCTCTAGCATGGCAACCTGAAGGCCGCGAGAGACACTGGTTAAAGATTGTTTTGTGTTGGCCTTAATATAGTCATGATTTCTTTCTATTATCTTAATGCAAATATATAGTCCGGTCTCATTAAAATGAGGATTGTGGTTGTATTTCTCTTTGGTTGTTTCTCTCTTAATGCTCGAGAAGTTGCCAAAAGTTGCGATAGTTGTTTAGTTTGCCTGTTACAACTTAAAAGTGGTTTTTAGCAATGGGAGTCATGTTTTTTAAGGTTCATACTAATATGAAGATATTGTAATTCTATATTTAGCATAAGAGAAGATGGCCTCTGCTTTGGGCGGTATGGCAACAATTGCCACATCTACCTCATTGGGTAACAATGGAAAGGGGAAGAAGTTGGGTGCAATGTTTGATAATTATGGCAGACAATTGTCTTCTCTTTCAGTTTTTTCCTCATTTCCTTTAATCGCTCAAGCAGAAGAGGGACTCTGAGATTACGCAACAGAGAGAAGGTAGTTAATAGAAGAGCTATGGAAAAGGAGTTGTACTTCAACAAGGATGGCTCAGTGACAAAAAAATTGCAGGTCAGAGAAAAAATTATGTTTAAAGGAAGGTCACCTGCACGTGAAACTTCACTGCGGTGGATCTTTCCTTGTCCACTTATATTCAATTTTAATGTGTTATTTTAATTTTTCATGGAGGATTGTTTTGGCATATGGTCTGGCATTCAATTGCACACTCACTGAAAGCATTGTCAATTTGTCTTGCAGGAGGTGTGAACAAACTTGCTGATCTTGTTGGAGTCACCCTTGGGGTGAAGGGCAAAATGTTGTCTTGGAAAGCAAGCATGGTTCTCTGAAAATAGTTAATGATTGTGTGACAGTAGCTAAGGAGGTAATTTGTAGATGTGTGCTCTGGTTTTCTTTTAAACGTTGTATTAGTTCCCCCTCTTAAATGTCTTAGAGATTTGCAGGCATAATTTGAAAACTCAAAGGTGAAAGGAAACATATTTGTTACCCATGGTCTACTTGGCCTATGGACTAGCCACATTAGGAGTAATGCACAAATCTTTTTCACAACAATAAAAGGAAAGGGTTATGGTTGAGTCAAATTTTATTGTTATTGACAATGTAATGAAATGTATCTCAATGTTACGGTTTTGGCCTTTTTATTGGTTGAATTAGAGGACCCAGTTGAAAATGTTGGGGCCAAGTTGGTAAGGCAAGTTGCGGCAAAGAAAAATGATTTAGCTGCGGATGGAACCACAACATCTGTTGTTCTTTCACATGTTGGAATATTGAAAAATTCAAGAACAATGAATGGAGAATAAATCTCCCTTCCTCTAACACAGAAAATAAAAATTTCTTTGACAGGAGACAGAGTTTCAATACTTTGAAAACAAACTTCTATTCCCTTCAATAACTTAAAAAAAAACTATTACACTACTTCCTCATTTAGAGGGATTACAAAATTATGACTGCTACAAAACGCAGTGCATAAAACCAACTCACTGTCTGTTCAAAACAAACATACTCTGTCTCTAAAACACTCTGCTGTGTTTTTTTTCCTTTTCAGATCATTGTAAAATATTACCCCAAAAGTTACACTAATCTTTTCACTTTTTACACATACGTGTAATAAAAAATTTACGTACTGTCTATAAAAAAAACTACCAAGCTTTTTCGACCTTTTTATTTTTATATGCTGTAACATATAAAACATATTATAATAAACCCTCTTTAAAAAAAAAAAAAATTAAAACTAAATTTTATGGCCCACCTTTCATTTCGCATATGATATATATATCAAATATGTTTAAAACATATGTATATATTAAACTATCAAAACGTTAAAGAACCCTTTCCGTCGGACGTCAAAAGTCTGAATATATTGAATTTCAAACCAAATTCGCGTTCCAAAATGGGATGTTGACGTCTGCCTAATTTTAACTCGAATTCTCAATCCAATGTGCCCTATAAAAAATTCGTGTCCGGTTTTCAGGTTTTCAGATTCCATTCAATTTCATGCGATGCAATATTAATGCTCCACATGTCCTCCTTTTGAATTTACAAAAATGTCGGGTAAATTTATGTTTGTTTAATTTCTGGTTGGTGAATTGCGTTAATGCTGGT
This sequence comes from Pinus albicaulis, assembly GCA_034641835.2. Taxonomy (NCBI): domain Eukaryota; kingdom Viridiplantae; phylum Streptophyta; class Pinopsida; order Pinales; family Pinaceae; genus Pinus; species Pinus albicaulis. The sequence goes on from JAXQQM020079212.1 coordinate 20,176, forward strand.
TGTTGTGTTTAAATACAATCCTGTACAGAAATATGGCTGCGGCCGTCTACAAAAAAAACTTGCAGGAATTTTAAATGCTGAATTAAATTTCTAGATGGTGTGCAAGCAACCTCCAAAAAAAAATGTTGCTGCTGCATCCATCCTGCTGCAGCAGTTGAAGTTAAAATTCAACAACACAGGGTTTAATAAGTGAGGGTGTTAAGTTAACTTTTTGTCGATAGTACTGGATTAAGATCATCTATTCATTTTTTTTGGGTCTTATGGTGTTTGTATTTTTAGTTTTGGGTTGGGCTTATTGAGTCTAAGATAGTTTTTGAGTGAAAAATTTGATATCAGGTATTAAAAAATTTTGGTTCTTTTGTCAAAATTTATGGGCTTGTTAGGAAATACAAAACTGACAATGGTTGTATCTTAAATTTGTGGAAAATAATTTGAAATGAAACCTTTTTGTTTAGGTTGCTTAGGTAAACCCCTGCCCAATTACTAGGGGCATTGACAAGACAATAAAGGCCCTTGTTTCGGAACTCAAAATATTTGTCAAAGGAGTGCGTAATTAAGCGCCTTTTTAACAGGCTAGTTTTCTCCTTTTTGGTTTGTTTTGCCTATGTATCTAATTGAATTAGTTGCCTAAGGTATTTTTGGTTGCAAACTCCTTTTCATTTTTCATACAGTATTGGCCTTGTGGAATACATTTGATTGTGTGGTCTTGTTAGATCGACAACATTTGTAGTTTTTTAGTCTTATGGCCGAGGTGCACTTTTATTATGGAAATAGTTGATGCAATATTTTCATTTAATCCTTACTGCAAGGTAGCATGTTGAGAAGTTTCTTCTGAAACATTTGGTATTCAAAATGACACTTGATCCTATACAGCATCATGCACTTGACTTCAAAATTCATATTCAAAGTGTGCCGTACAATTCTTGCGAAATTCAATATTTATGTTGTTTTAAACCATTATCTTTTTCATGTATTGATGTCGAAAATGTGAAAAGACTTTGGTATGAAACCAATAAGAATAATTTTTTGGTATGAAACCAATTGGTGAATAATTTCCAGCACAACAACCACTTCCAAGACATGATTTAGAAGTAGAACAAATGTGCTTATGAAGCATAGAAAGATATCCTTGATGCATTGTCAATGTTTGGCTAGGGTTATTTTGGAGAAAATAACTCCTTATTCCTAGAATAGTGATCTTCAATACAAGTAAATGCCAGAGAAGAGAGATCGTCGTGTGATGCAAAAAAACTGAAATTGGACCCCCAAGGAGAGCTGGTGTGTCTACAATCGCTCTGTCAGCATTTTCCCTTGGTTTACCCCGTTCTTTTCCTCCAGCCTGAGTCTTAATTGACTTCTTCTTTCTTCGGGTTTATTTATCAAATTAGTAGAATTTGATAAATAAATACTATCCACAATGGTTGGACTTTAATTTATATTCCCGACTTTATATTATCTCCAATCCTTATAACCAATGTTTAACTTTCAACACTTTGAATTTATACTCCACGTTTCTTTTTAAATAAATAACTTGTAGTGAACTTTCGGCTCTATATTTCACCACCCAGCCTTACAACAATCACCCTCCAGACTTATGCTAATTATCTGCCAATCGTTTAATTAAACAATTTCATTATACTCCGGCCCCACCTATATATATCAATAACCAATCAAACACTGCATTATCGTGCACAGCTGTCCTCAGCACACCTTGAATTTAACCTCAAGGAAAGTTCAACGATGCGATATTGATCTAGTATTCTCCAATCAACGACTCTTGGCAATTTGCTCGGCTTCCAACGTCGGGCTTTAACGTGCGATGGCGTGGGTTAAGCAGTTGTTTTCCGGGGTCAGCCACGTGTCGCATTCCTATGGAAAATCGCATATAAATGGAAATAAGCCTGCACTACAAGCGTTAAAATGGGCCAACCGCTTACGTGAGGATTCCGCTCGTGGTTTGTTAGAGGGCTTGACCACGGGTGCATGTGCGTTCCAGCTATCCTTTTGTTTTATTAACTCATGTCAGTCACCTCAAGATTGGTTAAAGCACAACAATTTTGTCTCTTTATTAAGCGGGATTTTAATATGTGTATTATCAAAGAAAACCAACACAAATTTTATAAGAAAATTGTTCAAAAGTCGAGCCCGCCGGACTTCAAACGGCGATAAACCATAATTCAAACCAAATTAGCGTTCCAAAATAGCCTGCTGACGTCGGCCAATTTTGTGACGTGAATTTCTTATCAAATTCGCCCTAATATTTTACGGGTCCGGATTTCCACTGCGCGAGCGGCCCAAACAAAGATCCGCTCCAATCAATTTTTGCCACGTGTCCTCAATAAAAACTTGCCCTGCTCCCGGCTGCGGGTGCATTCGATGGCATTTAAGGTGATGGGACATGGATATGGCGATTTCATATCATTCGCATTAACATTTAACGTTGTTCAATTAAGTTTTCACATCAAATCTAGATTAATTAATTTTTAACACTGTTCAAGATCGGACCTCCACTCCTCTGAGCGATTCCGCACGCTCCAATTTGATCTGGCCTTTGGCTCTCATTATTAATGATCAGAGATTCATTATGACGGCCGTCCTTTGATTTCATTGCAGACGGGTCGACATAAAAAATGGCGTTTAGCCATGGTTTTTCAGACAAGCCGGTTGCTGGATTACACTGTCTGGTAACTGCGATGATAAGGAGAAGTGGCCAGCGGAACTTCTGCCTAGACTTTGCTGCATATTTCCATTTCTCTCAGTTCTGTCTCTGTCTGTCTTCCTCTGTTAATTGGAATTCTGCTTCTTCGTCTCTTGTGCCCACTGCACCTGAGATTGCACCCATGCCTCGCGTGCGTCATAGGATGCGTTGCCTTGGAAGGAGTACTAGAATCTCCAATCGTGGCAGCTCCTCCACACCTCCAGATGACTTAGGCCGATCCGAAGTGTGGTGTGCATAGAGTCGATATCCAAATACTAGGAGTAGGCGGGGTTCGACTTGTAGCATCCCTCCCATGTGTAGTTCCCTACTCTCGGCTTCCCCATAGCTAGTTCCTTCTCCCACAGCAACGCCTTTGCGCAATTTTGTGATTGCACTCTGGCAGCAGCCAGAAGCCAGTGCAGCCAGTCCTTTGACTCCTTGGGGAGGGCCCCAACCGAGGAGGAAGAATGCACCGGTTAGTAGATGTGGAGAGCCGGAAAAACGACGAGCATTAAAACGCCAGAGCAAGTGGCATACATGTGAAGTAACACCTAAGCGATCTGGACGCCAAGGATGATTTGAAATATGGAAGGAACAATGGAGATTAGTTTGGTTAATTTGTTTTTCTTGCTTAGCAGGCCAAGTTAATTGGGCTGCTTTTAGTTTATTTTACTGTGCTGGACCTTTAAGTAATATTTTTGAATTCTGTAAATTAAACGTTCAAGACTGGTTTCCCCGTATGAGGGCAGTCTTCTTAATTTTTTGATTTTTTGATGACAAATTTTCCATGAGTATGGCCAGGCAATGTTTTTGACTTCGGTGTAATTTTATTAGCAATGTTAATAGATTAACTTTACTTTGAATTCTCACATGATTAGCGTTTTTCTTGATCTGTTCAAGGATTTTGGGTACTTTAATTTGTATTTGGAACAATGGACGTCATTACTCTATCTGTTGCTTTACTGTTCTACATACTACTATTTCACTTTCTTATAGATGCCTCGGGAATATTTGAATGCTTTCTCAGATTGTCGATAATCTCCATGTGGACCGTTACTGGATTTTATATCATGTCACTGTATGTGACATGGGGTATTTTTCTATCATTGTCTGGGGTGGGACTTCCACTTTTCTGGATGGATATTTGGGTTCCAATCTTCAGATGTGAAAATGTAATGACTTCATGGACTGTTTTACTTCATATAATATATTCAAAATAGCATTTTTCTCTTCTGAAAAAAAAATGATTAATGTTTATCATTCTGCCTTCAAAACTAGCGATGCTGGTCTATGTTGCTGGTTTATTGATATGGTCTGATGGTCTTTTTTATATTTTGGACATATCACACTCCTCACATGATTAGCGTTTTTCTCTGTTCAAGGATTTTGGGTACTTTAATTTGTATTTGGAACAATGGACGTCGATACGTACTCTATATGCTGCTTTACTATTCTACATACTGCTATTTCACTTTCTTATAGATGCCTCGGGCATATTTGGATGCTTTCTCAGATTTGTCGATAATCTCCATGTGGACCGTTACTGGGTTTTATATCATGTCCCTGTATGTGACATGGGGTATTTTCTATCATTGTCTGGGGTGGGACTTCCACTTTTCTGGATGGATATTTGGGTTCCAATCTTCAGATGTGAAAATGTAATGACTTCATGGACTGTTTTACTTCATACAATATATTGAAAACATCGTTTTTTCTCTTGTGAAAAAAAAAATGATTAATGTTTATCACTCTGCCTTCAAAACTAGCGATGCTGGTCTATGTTGCTGGTTTATTGATATGGTACGATAGTCTTTTTATATTTTGGACATATAACACTCCTCACATGATTAGCGTTTTTCTCTGTTGCAGGATTTTGGGTACTTTAATTTGTATTTGGAACAATGGACGTCGGTACTCTATCTGTTGCTTTACTATTCTACATACCGCTATTTCACTTTCTTATAGATGCCTCGGGCATATTTGGATGCTTTCTCAGATTGTCGATAATCTCCATGTGGACCGTTACTGGGTTTTATATCAAGTCTCTGTATGTGACATGGGGTATTTTTCTATCACTGTCTGGGGTGGGACTTCCACTTTTCTGGATGGATATTTGGGTTCCAATCTTCAGATGTGAAAATGTAATGACTTCATGGACTGTTTTACTTCATACAATATATTCAAAACATCGTTTTTTCTCTTGTGAAAAAAAAAAATGATTAATGTTTATCACTCTGCCTTCAAAACTAGCGATGCTGGTCTATGTTTCTGGTTTATTGATATGGTCTGATGGTCTTTTTATATTTTGGACATATCACACTCCTCACATGATTATGATTAGCGTTTTTCTCTGTTGCAGGGTTTTGGGTGCTTTAATTTGTATTTGGAACAATGGACGTCGGTACTCTATCTGTTGCTTTACTATTCTACAGACTGCTATTTCACTTTCATGGACTGTTTTACTTCATATACTGCTATTTCACTTTC
>JAXQQM020072346.1:0-89579 GCA_034641835.2 Pinus albicaulis
TAAATCACTCCTCAATTACTGATACTTACCTACTACCATTTATCCACATCCTTATATGTACCATAATGAACATAGATCCCAGAGGGAGAAGAAAATTTAAAAAAATACCCCACTCAATAGTGCATACTAGTTTGTCTCTCAAGGTCTTTATCCCTGCAAAATTTTTTTTTAATGTAATTGCAGACTCTTGGTTCCGCTTCCTCCTAACAATCCAAAAAAAAGGTTGGAGTTGTAGACACCCTATAATGATAATTAAACCCGTAAAACTATCCCTCTTCTTCTTGCCATCCTCTAAATACTTGTAAAATAATGTTAGAAATAAACTCTATAACTCCTCTATTGTGTAATAAGATCTGGTATCTATTGGGTGTGTGTTATATTCTTTCCACGACTAGCCCCAAGTGCTGTACGTTGCGCTGAGCACAGCAGGGGGGTCACAGGGGGGGCGACAGCCCCTCCTGTCGGGGTCCGGGGCAGCGCCCCGGCGAAATTTGTTTTGGTATGCAGTCCCACTCATATGCGGACCCACCCATGTTTTGTGCATGAGTTTGCACATGGTTTTGGGGTTCGATGGTTTTCAGCCCCTGGTATTTTTGTAGATCCGGTCAAGTGAACTACGGTTATGTTCTAATCCGGGGTTAATGGATTGGGGTTTATGTATGCTCCGGCATGTATATATATGTGTTGTAACACTAAAAGGAATATAATGAAAAATCAAGCTGGTCGTCCCGATTTGGGATCCGGGGGAAAATCTCTGTGTTTATCTGTTTTATGTTTTATGCTCTTGCTATTGTTTATTTTCTGTTATAAGAATCGTGTGTAGATATTTCTGTTCAGGGTTAAAACCTACATTTGGTATCAGAGCTATTTCGGCTTCAAGGGGATGCCTTTGTTGTTGAGGGTTTTTTGCTCGGGCCTGTGGTAGACCCTGTGCAGTGGGAGATCTGCGGGATCGATTCTTGTGGTGAAAGAATATGGCGAGCGGCGGAAAGATAGAGATCGAGAAATTTAATGGTCAGAGTTTTGAGTTGTGGAAGCTCAAGATGGAGGATCTGCTGGTGGATAAAGATCAGTGGATCACGGTAGATCCAGGTACTAAACCAACAGCAATTTCAGATGAAGACTGGAAGAAACTAGATCGGAAGGCTAAAAGCACAATACGGTTGTGTGTATCAAATTTAGTATTGTTGAATGTATCTGGGGAAGCTACGGCAAAGAATTTGTGGGAAAAACTTGGGACTTTGTACCAATCTAAGTCTCTGGTGAATAAGTTGTTCCTGCGGAAAAAATTGTATAACTTGAGGATGAAGGATGGAGACTTGGTGACAGAGCATCTGAATGCCTTCAATACTGTGGTAAGTCAGCTGTCATCTGTTGATATTAAAATATCAGATGAAGATAAGTGCATTAGTTTGTTGTGCTCTCTACCAGACTCGTGGGACAGTCTGGTTATTGCAATAGGTAGCAATACAACTACCTTGAATTTTGATGACATTGTCTCAGCCTTGCTATCGGAGGAAATGAGACGGAGAAATATGGAGGGTCAGAATGGAGATGCCTTATCTGTACGAGGAAGGTCCCAGAACATAAACAAGAATAAGGTTTCGAATGGGAGATCTAAATCTAGAGGGAGATCTAAATCTCCTGGAAAGTTTGTAAAGGTGTGCTGGAAATGCGGAAAGGAAGGGCACTACAAAAAGGAATGCAGATCTAAAGCTCCTGAGAAAGGAAAGGGATCTGATGAAGCTCCTTCTGCAGAGGAAAAAACCACCTCAGATGAAGGTGGGGATGTGTATTTGGCTTCTTCTTAAAATACACATGTAGATCATGAGTCATGGTTGATTGACTCAGGTGCATCCTTTCACTTCACTCCCCATAGGGAGTGGTTCTGCGAGTATGAAAAATATGATGGTGGTGATGTCTTCCTAGGGGATGATAGGAAGGCCAGAATCGTCGGACGTGGAAAGGTCAAGTTGAAGCTGCAAGGTGGGAGGATTAGAACACTTCCTGGTGTTCTGCATATTCCTACATTGGCCAGAAATCTGATTTCTGTAAGCAAGATGGATGATGCAGGTGTAAAAACAGTGTTCGAGAAAGATGCCTGCAAGATGGTTCGGGGAGCACTGGTATTAATGCGGGGAGTTCGGACTGGAACTCTGTACAAGCTACAAGGTAGCACTTTTATTGATGGGTGTAACAGTTCTGTGGTTCCTGAAAGTGGGACGGAAAGTCTAGCTGTCTCTGGAGAAAAGACCATGCTATGGCATCAAAGGCTTGGACATATTGGAGAGAAGGGCCTTCGGATACTGCATAGAGATGGTATGGTGGAAGGTATGTCTAATTGTTCTCTGGATTTCGATTTCTGTGAACATTGTGTATATGGGAAGCAGAATCGGGTGAATTTTCCTTCTGGTGCTAAGAGGGCAAACAAGATATTAGAACTTGTGCACAATGATGTGTTTGGGCCTGTGTCAGTTCCATCACTGGGAAAGTCTGTGTACTATGTTTCATTCATAGATGACTTCTCAAGGAATACATGGATATATTTCTTGAGAAAGAAATCTGAAGTCTTTGACAAATTTAAAGAATTTAAGGCTCTGGTGGAAAACCAGACAGAGAAGAAGATAAAGGCGTTGAGGACAGATAATGGTGGGAAGTTCTGCAAGAAGGAATTTGAAGAGTTCTGTAAGAAGTGTGGTATAGCACGGCAGAATACTACTCCATACACACCTCGGCAAAATGGAGTTGCAGAAAGAATGAATAGAACACTGATGGAAAAGGCAAGAAGCATGCTCAGTGGTACCGGGTTAGGACAAGAATTCTGGGCAGAGGCAGTGGAGACTGCATGTTACTTAGTTAACAGATCACCTTCATCGGCGTTGGAGGATAAGACTCCACATGAGGTATGGACTGGTAAGAAACCCTCTCTTTCACATCTAAGGGTATTTGGATGTGATGCATATGTACATGTTCCAAAGGAGAAAAGGACCGAGTTGGATAATAAATCTGAAAGGTGCATCTTTATTGGGTATAAGGATGGTTTAAAGGGTTACAAGCTTTGGAACCCAGAAACAAGGAAGGTTGTGTACAGTTGAGATGTGGTGTTTAGAGAGGTGAAATATGTTGTTACACATGAATTCCTACCAAAGGAACCTGAGAAGATAGAGTTTGAGCTAAAGGAGGATGAATCAGACTCTACAATAGAAGAAGATTCAGAAGAGGAAGAGCCACAAACCCCAGCTTTGAGAAGATCAGTTCGGGAAAGAAGGAAACCAGAAAGGTATAGTCCATCTGCTTTCTGTTCAGGTTTTTCCTTAACTATAAGTGATGAAGATCCCAAAAATGTCAGGGAGGCAGTAGACTCAGAGGATGGAAAACTCTGGAAGGAGGCCATGGTTGATGAAATGGCATCCTTGCACAAAAATGAGGCATGGGATCTGGTGGAGTTGCCGGCTGGAAGGAAGCCCATAGGGAGCAAATGGGTGTTTAAAAAGAAGATGAATGTAGAAGGCAAGGTGGAGAAATACAAAGCTCAGTTGGTAGCAAAAGGTTATTCCCAGGTGCCGGGAATTGATTTTGGTGATATTTTTTCTCCTGTTGCCAAAGTTACTTCTATTAGATTACTTTTATCTGTTGCTGCTGCATTTGATTTTGAGATAGAACAGATGGATGTGAATACAACATTTCTTCACGGGGATCTAGAAGAGGAGATCTACATGAAGCAACCTGAAGGCTTTATGGTGAAGGGTAAGAAAGAACTAGTATGCAAGTTGAAGAAGTCTCTGTATGGGTTAAAACAGTCACCAAGGATGTGGTATCAGAAATTTGATACCTATATACGGGGACTTGGCTTCACGAGAAGCAAGGAGGATCACTGTGTTTATTTTAAATTAATTGGTGACTGTGTTATTTATTTGGTCTTGTATGTGGATGATATGTTGTTGATTTGAAATGACAAAGAAATTATCCAAGATTTGAAGACCCAACTGTTCTCCAAATTCGACATGAAGGATCTTGGTGCTGCAAACTATATTTTGGGCATGGAAATTAAGAGAGATCGAGAAAAGAGGAAGCTCTGGTTAAACCAAAGGAAGTATGTCGAGACTATATTGCAGAGGTTCAATATGCAGGATAGTAAACTGGTGAATGTTCCTATTCCTGTAGGTGTAAAGCTGTCTATTGAACAATGTCCCAAGACACAAGAAGAAGAGGAGGATATGTCCCATGTTCCATATGCAAGTGCAGTGGGTAGCCTGATGTATGCAATGGTCTGTACTAGACCAGACATTGCACATGCAGTGGGAGTATTGAGCAGGTTTATGTCAAACCCAGGGAAGGAGCATTGGACGGCAGTGAAGCGGGTTTTCAGATATTTACGTGGCACTAGTGATTATGGCTTGTGCTACCAGGGAAGACCAGGATTGGAAAGAATGTTGGACATTCGTGGTTTTGTTGATGCAGACTGGGCTGGAGATCTGGACCAAAGAAGATCTACAAGTGGGTATGTGTTTAGCCTATTTGGAGGTGCGGTCAGTTGGATGAGTAAAAGACAGTCTGTAGTGGCGCTTTCAACTACAGAGGCAGAATACATAGCAGCCACTCATGCAAGCAAGGAAGCAGTTTGGTTGGAGAGATTGTGTTCAAGTATGGGGTTGGTACAGCAAGCTATAAGGATAGACTGTGATAGCCAAAGTGCAATTTTCTTGGCTAAGAACCCTGCTTATCATTCAAAGACAAAGCACATTGATGTTCAATGTCACTTTGTTAGAGATATGGTTGAGGCTAAAAGGGTGTTGCTGGTAAAGGTGGACACTTTGAAGAATGTTGCAGATGCATTGACGAAGTCTGTGAGCACTCAAAAGTTCTCTTGGTGTAGAGAAACAATGGGTGTTGAAGAATTGGCCAAATGACTAGTGGAAAGAAAACAACAATTGGGAGAATGTTGGGTGTGTTATATTCTTTCCACGACTAGCCTCACGCGCTGTACGTTGCGCTAGGCGTAGCAGGGGGGTCACAAGGGGGGTGGCATCCCCCCCTGTCAGGGTCCGGGGCAGCGCCCCGGCGAAATTTTTTTTGGTATGCGGTCCCACTCATATGCGGACCCACCCATGTTTTGTGCATGATTTTGCACATGGTTTGGGGTACGATGGTTTTCAACCCCTGGTATTTTGTAGATCCGGTCAAGGGAACTATGGTTATGTTCTAATCCAGGGTTAATGGATTGGGGTTTATGTATGCTTCGGCATGTATATATATGTGTTGTAACACTAAAAGGAATATAATGAAAAATCAAGCTGGTCATCCAAATTTGGGATCCAGGGGAAAATCTCTGTGTTTATCTGTTTTATGTTTTATGCTCTCGCTATTGTTTATTTTCTGTTATAAGATTCGTGTGTAGATAATTTCTGTTTAGGGTTAAAACCTATAGTATCCACACTGGAACTAATGCTAAGTCTTATCAACATCTAAGAATAACTCCACTTATGATTCTTATGGCTCAGATACTATCTTATCTTTGTCTCCTTGCTCACTCAGTCTCTCTATTCCATTCTCGTGTCTGTTTCTTGTCGACCTCCCTCCTTCGAGTCCCTCAAACATGTTCTATACAACACCCATATAAAAATCACATATATAATTATTCTATGGGTCTATCGTAGATGTTTTTCTTTTTTGGCGCCTATATCCATCTCAAATCCTCCTCAGTCTTATTATCTCCTTAGTTCGTTCCTTCCTCCAAGTTCCTTGTTACTCTGTATTTTTCTATAGACCTGTGTATGGCCCTCCTTTCTATTTCGACTCCTGCATATCCTTTTCCTGCATGTACTTCCTCCTTGTAAATGAAAACCAATATCTAAATTTTTTTGGATACTTGTAAACACAGAAGTTAGTTACAAACCCTTTTTCCTACACATATTTTACTGATTCTTCGACCATGGAAAAGCTACCCTCATGTTTCTGGATCTTCATTCTCGATCGGTTGTTGCCATGTTCGCAGTCCATCGCCATGTTCATAGTGAGAACTTGTCTTCCATTGTAACCATACTATGTGCTACGATATAGAGCTCCATTGCAGAATCGCCACATGTACAATTTCCAAATCCAGGGGAGCAACACCCACACTCTGTAATCCTTACATCGTACCTAAAATATGTGAATGTAAATAGTTTGTTTACAGTACACCAATACTTGACATGATCCCTCAAAGCTCGAAAACATTCTTCTGCAAAAAAACCGAAATCCTCCCTAAAAGGAAAGAAAAATAAATTATATCAAAGCTTATTCATGTGTTTCCATGTTTGAAAGGTCTAAGATATCACACTATGAGTGAATCTTACATCAATTTTTCGTTGAGCAAACCTCCATACTCATTCTCCAGAGCTTATGGTAAGTCCCAGTGATACAGAGTAACAAAAATGTAATCACTATCATGAAGTATATACAATTTACATCCATGGAACATATATGGTTATGGATAAACATTTATTTAGTTATGAATAAATATACAAGAAATTAATATAAAAAATAAAAATATCTTATTACTTTTAATTTTTCTTATTTATATTTATATTTAAGGAAAAAATAACATAATTGATACATATAATTATACATTAAATTAGCAAAGTCATATAAACTAAATAGTTAATATTCATGACAACATTAAGATACTAATCTATGATATATCTCATATCTTCTAAACTAAAAAAAATCATAAAATTAAATAAATTATCATTATTAACTATAAAAAAATTATATATCACTTAAATATATATACATTTTCAAAAACATGTAACAATATTTTTAAGTATGGAGAGTCACTCTCATATTAGCATGGAAATTCTTAAACCGTATATAATTCTTGTTTTAATAACATGAATTATCAATACCACATGCCCAATATGACATATGTTGATATGATATTTTTTAATTAATTAATTAAAAGAACATAACTAACTAAGAGATAAATCTTAATCATTGATGTGTAAATGCTACTATGAATATTCATGCATATTCTATGGAAACTAAATACTACTATTAATATTCCTGCATATTCCATGGAAACTAAATCTCTACCTTCCACTTAATAATTATTGATAATTAAATTATAATTTTGGATATCTTATTCTGAAATATTAAAATAATTAAAAATTAAATAAAATAATGAAGTAACTAAAAATTAGATAAAAACACAGAATGAGAAAACCGCCCTGCTCTTTTATTTGAATTGGGATGAGACTATAAAGCAACATATCTTGGGGTATTAAATAAACTTTTAATACCTTTATTGACCTTCATCTTGCTAAAAAATAATCACTAAAACTACAATAAACAGTCATGCCTACAAAAAAATTTGTTGTCGATATTTGTATTTGTATGTACGAACGCCTTATTGTCAAAAATTGTTCTCGATGTTTGTATTTGTATATGCACGACCAAGAAATAGAAAAAATTGATACACGTCCACCCCTAATATTTGAGCAATCACACCTTCCTGCATATCATGATCAATGGTCACAAATATAATGTATAATGATTTATGCATATATGCTTGTTCTGGTACTGAATAAGTTGCACCTTATAATGGTAGTATTGGTCCACCAAAATATCTCCAATCTTTTTCACTTTGAGTGATTTTACCCGCATCAACACGTTATCACATTAGTGTAATTTAATTAAATAAAAATGCATGATCAACATCACCATTAACCTATTCATTCACAAATAGAAACTTAACCTAGAATATGGGAGAATATATCCTAAATGTTCGTACCTTTTCCTATTGTCACACACAACTCCTTCTATATGTAAAACAAAATAATATTTTCTTAAAAATAATAAGCAGAGCTCCGCCACATAATGTAATTTCACTAGACTTAATTTGTTCCTCAATGTAAGCGTTACCGAGAAAATTACATTCGAAAAGTATCTGATATTATGAAAATCGCTAAATCTGAAACAAAATTTCCTTAATTTTAGCATTATCATTTTTTAAAAATCTTGTAAGGTGTTTGTTCAATTGAAAACTTGATGACTATAAAGTTAAAATGAACCTAGGTTAAAAAAGGTCATGTGAAGGAAGCACCTGATACAGATGTGTACCCAAACCTAAAAAGTTTTGGGAATATACTATCTATTCTAACAGTATAATTGAAGAGAAGACCAGGAGAACGAAGGCACATAGTGAAAGCTGCAGACAGATGAAAATGTTATAATTCCATCCATTTTGCGTTTGGCTAAATCCTGATGGTTGATAGGTTAAAAATTGTTGTGGAAAGCTATAAGATATTTTTAATTATGATAAGATCATGTCACCTCAAAGGCTGATAGCACATTTTGTGGCTACCTGAAAAATCCGACATGATGTAAAGCCTCCACATGCTGGTTGGGAAATTCCTGCATGTTTCCTTCCCCAAAATCGATGGATCAATGGATTGAAAAGACTTGAAGCCAATTTGAGGAAAGGAAGCATTGCTTTGTTCGCTGGCAGTGTCTCTTCTCCAAGCAAGTTCTGTTGAGATCAAGGAAGACCAAGATGGTACTGTCTTTTTGGGAATGGCTAGTATTTCTTCCTGGATCCACAGGTATGTATCTCAACTCGGTGGTCATTTTACTTTGACCTGAGGAAGCATCCTTTTCATTTCATGTCCCGTACCAGGGTGTACCCCTAGACTCCCAAGTTGCAGTGACATTGTTTGTGGTGCCATTGGAAATGTGTTAGGTTGTTGTTGGATCACGTCACATACATGCCACCCCCTTGTGCAAAATCAGTGGAGGTTGACCTCAAAAGGTTACCCTCATAAATCAAATCACACAAGGGGAGTGGGAGTCATTTCCAAGCCTTCGACTATGAAAAAATTTCTTTAAATGTTGATTTTATCAATATAGGCATTTTTGCCAAGGACCCAAGAAAGACAACTCGAAAAATAGAAGCACCAAAGGAAACTCAGAGGAACAATGAAAATACAAAAAGGAGTGGAAACAAAGTTCGTATAACAAACAAATAAGGAAACCTTTCAAGAGAAATCTGAATGCATCTTTCATTGTGTCCATCCCCTTTCACCACCATTCAATATCAAGACAAACCTAAGCAAGAAGCTCCATAAAAATGAAGCTCAAGAGGTTAATGAATTTGAAACTTCTAGAGGAAAACAAAGAAATCCTAGGAACAAAAGGAAGGATAAATACATGATTTGGGCCCAAAGAAAAGTGATGATGAAGAAGGACGAGAATCCTCTTAGTCCGGGTTTAGAATAAATCACGCAGATCTCCATCCCTAGCTCAAAACGAAACACTTCTCCAACAAAGAACCAAAGTATTAGGGGTTGAAACCATAATTACACAACATAAGAAAATACAGTCGGGGGGGGATGACCGAATGTCATGAAACATAGAGTCTAAAATAGCGCGATGAAAACCATCTAGGAAAGAAGAATGAGACAGAGGTCGTATTGGCATGGCAACCGAGAACCAACCCTCAAATCATGGAGGTCTAAATCCAAGGGAGGATCATGAGCAACGGAGATTCAGCAACAGGGTGGTAAGAAATAACCCCCTAAAAAATCAATGAAATTATTTTTATGGAATGAAAAGGGGATTGGGAAAACTTTGTTAAATCCCTATTGTAAAAGAATTAGTAGTTCTAGAAAACTCAAGTTCGTTACTCAGAAACAAACATAACATGAGAGATATTAAATCTCTCAAAGTATTTTCCTCTGTGAGGAAGGTTGACTCTGGCTTGCTACTTCTTTGGAGTCGTGCTGAGTCACCTTTTGTTTGAAATCACACTTCTCACAAACTGATAGCATTTCTTTTGTTATTCCGACAATAATTCAACTAGAAGACAAAAGCATCCAAGAAGCACATTTCTATTATTAATGTTTATTTACTTGCAACCATAGAAGATAAAAATTGAATTTCGGTGATTTTCTTAATGCTTTCCAAGATGATATCTCACAAATAAATTGTATTATCAGATATCAACAATAATTGCCTTCACAAAAAAGCACGATGGAAAGTATTGTTAGGGATCCTTTTGCACAAGAGAATGGAAGATATGATCTCCGAATGGACTTTCGATATAGTCCCAAAAAAATGAAAATATACGTGGTCGAATAGAAGGGTTCGAGAGGGACATGTTTTAGCTAGGTTGATCGCTTTCTCATCCATAGTAATCGGGTCGATCAAGGCTATTGAGCGTGTTTCAGCATATTTGGCGAAGAATCGATCAACAACCTATTTGCTCAGGCTATCGATCACATAGAAGATTTGGGACCAATATTTTTTCGTTACAACTTGAGTTGGCTTTCTGAAGATGGAGTTATGGAAATTATAAAACAAGATTGGATATCCTATCGAAGGATCCCTAGCCTTTACGTGCAGTAAAAAATTAAAAATTAGTCAAAATAGCTCTCGCATCTTGGGCTAAGATTAACTATAAAACCCTCGTCATAAAAACTGGATTTGTTTAGGAACCGGAACATCAAAGCTTAATGGAAGTTGGTTTCGTGGAACGATGGCACATCGATACAAAGAAGGATTTAACAAAAAAGAACTCAAAATATTTAAAGTAAGAAGAAGAATACTGTTGATTAAAATTATGGAGTACATGCCAAAGGAAGGGGATCAAAATATTTTCGTTTTTCCAAAAACAAGCTAAAGCTAGAGAAATTCGAAATGTAGAAATTAGAGAAACAGCGTCCAAGGGTAGACCTAAAATAACTTCCGTCTTATAAATTAAGCAAGAGCCTTTCTCTACTTTTAGGAGATATACTTTGAAGATGTATGTCGATATGTATAAAATAAGAGACTTTATCTCATGCATTCTTTCCATTGTTCAGATCAAGACAATTCGGGCTCTTCGAAGGAGGTAGAAGACAAAGTCAGAGAGGAAATATGGGGCCTCTTGATCTAGATAAATACTTGAACCTCGACAAATTTTCAATAAGTTTTTCGATCCTTTTATTTTCTTATTAAAAAGGATTTTAAACAAATTTCAGAAAAAATAAATCAGAAAACTTTTTTAAAAATCTACATAATAACTAATTTTTATATATATATATATACACACAATATATGATAGGAACATTATATAAAGTTCAACAAAGTTCACAAAAGTATAACAGAATCACAGCATAGGAGTATGCACACTCTAAGCCCAACTAAGTAGGAATAAATGTAGCATCTACATGCAAACAAACAATTAAGCAGGACTAAATACATAACATCTCTATTCAAACAAAGAAATGGTGCATACACATATATTCGACACCTATATAGTTTTATTTTTTGTTTTTTAGTTTTTCATTTTTATTTTTTCACAAATACATGAGGCTAGCCCGAGAAAGTTGATTTATATAGTTATAAGTTTTTGGATTTTCCATTAATTTTGATCCATTTTCACTTTAATATATCTTATTTATTTATATTTTTAATTGATTAAAAATTTAATGTACTTCAGTAATCTACTTTTAAAGTGACAAAAATAATCCAAAGAAAAATAAAACTATACCATAGCTATTATATTAAAAATAAGATTAGTGTAAATAAGTATTAATATTTTGATACAAAATATTAATTTAAAAATAAAATTTAAAAAATAATAAAATAAATATATATTTTTAATTCAATGCTTTTAACATTTTGAAACAATAGTTTTTTATTTCATTTAAATTAATTATTCATAATTTTTTTACATTTTTTCAATTGGTTAAATAATAGTGTTTTTTATGTGTGTTTAAAACATCCAATTTTAAATCTCATCAAAGTAGTATTTTATAATAGATAACAATATAAATTCTTTTCAACACAAAAATAGTAATCAATTAAGTAACAATACAAATTATTTTCATTATAAAAGTATCAATCAATTAGACAACAATACAATACAGATTCCTTTCATTACAAAAATAACAATCAATTAATGAACTGGACAAAAAAATTATGATTTTATTATGACATTCAATGCTATTTTCACACAGTTTGATTCCAAAATATAAATACATTTAAACAAAAAGACAAAATTAGGTACCATATAATTTTTGTCTAAATTTAAAATAATAAAATAATTATAATTAAACAGAAGTGGAAAATTTGCTTAAACATAAAATAACAAAATAACTATAACTAAACTCAGGTACAGAAAAAATGGCTTAAAACTAAAAACCAATGTGGTGACATAAATGTAGGAATATTGCATCACATTAAAGAACTTATGATTGTAAATACCCTTCTCCATACGTATGATTATAAATAATTTCAAGCATACTTTTGTGACATGTTTCCGTCGCTCACCAGGAAAGGTCGACATAACGAACCCATATCAATAGCTATACCCAAACCCCATTAAAAGTCGTCCAAATACCCCCCCTAAACAATATACCCTCCAACATCAGCGGGTTTCACTGCTTGTTTGACGACATTTCAAACACAAGGCAAACCCTATCACTCATCAAATTCCCCACATCCACACATGGAAATTTACTCATCAAATAAATAAATTACAGAATATTAGCGCCTTATGTATTTTTAAGGAGTTCTAATAAATGGTAATGGTACTTCACTCGTCCGAAATCATTTGATGTTTGGTTCAAGCGATGTTGTGCCATGTCATAATCACCATATCCTTCAAAGCCAAATCCATGTTCTGAAGGGAATATATATATATATATATATATATATATATATATATATATATATTATATATAGAATTATGAATACTCCGTGACATATCACTCTCGTGATATATATATATATATATATAGTTATAGTTATTACTAATTAGGAGAGAGAATTATGAATATTAACGGTGATATCACCTTCGATGATGTACAAGGGAGGGTTGTTATAGTGATGTTTGACACACTTATAGCAACTTCGATACCACCGGGTATAAGGGTACGTTACAATGATGTTGAGGTATGCCGCCGCGGATGTTGCATGTAGATTTTTCCGTACATTGATGGTAGAACAGTTGTATTATATCACAATCTTTCCTAACCCATCCAATTGGAGAGGGCTTAAGAAAAAACCTTCTGGCAAATTTTACGATGATAAGACCTTGCTTTGTTATTAAAAGAATTAGGTAATTTTAAGATGGAGAAAAAGAGAAAGTTATAGATTTCAATTAGACATTTAATCGTATCTTGAATAAATTTCGAAACATGAAACCTCATGACCCATCAATATAGATTACTACAATTATATTCTTTCCGTACGCATTGCGTAGTTGGTGAAGCGTACCAACAAAAAATCTTTATGGAAATTAAGAAGAAACAATCATTGTTGAAAATGACTTCTGTATCGCAATTTGGGTCATAGTAGATGATGAAACCAAACAACTACCTCCAAAAGACAACAGTAAAAGGCCTCATGCCTCTAAAAGGCCAAAGAAAAGGAAATTTTATCTTAAAGCTTGACCTATCTCGTCGAAGAATCTTCGTCAAACGACATTTGCGAGCTTAAACAAAGGCGCTGGCATACCAGAGGACACAGCCTTCCCGTAATCAACATGTTCCCAAGGACCTAAATCTTGTGATAACAATAATCAACCGACAAAGTTTGCATAAAGCCTTTAACGTCAAAGAATATCAAAGGTTTGGGTATGTATACATATTGTACATATGATCAAGCATATCATTCTCCGAGAAAACATGACCACAATGGAATCACACCATGATCGTTCTTTCTACACGTCTTTGTGATGTACAAAGACTTGTTTAAGAGCGATTGAAACCGTTAAAGAAAAGGAAATTGTTACAACCGAAGTGATTCTAAGTGGGAAGCATTAAACATGTTCAATTGCATACCCATCCCAAGAGAGAATAATAGAGAAACAACCTTCATGATCCTCCTGCTCAAAAGCAGACCAACTTGGCATAACTTAAGGAGCCATGCGTCGGGTCATCGTGCTGTGATCGATGAAACAAAAACCTAAAGAAAGTTTGTTAAGAAAATAGGCGTTCGTCAATTCAAGAGAATATCTAAAGAAAGTCCCGAGAAAGTAGTCTCGAAGAAAAGTAATTCGCAAATACTAAATATAAAACCATCGGTCCACAAGTCACAAACCAAGTGACGCCCGCACACTTCGTGATCCTTCCCATTGTGAGAGATTACAACATAGTTGGAGGACATTAAGAAGTTTTTGTGTGATTATTTGGGTCGTTTGAGCTTAACAAGATCACAAGCCAGCAAGATATCCCCCACACGCACTTGGGTTACCCACCATAAAAATGATGCCCTCTTTAGACAAGGGATTGAGCAAGGCCCTATGTGTCTCTCTTTAACCAATGCTTGATGCTTTAAAAAATGTAAGAAAACACACTTTGCCTCTGCTTATTTTAACGTTTGAAATTTTCAATTTCAATGTAGATAGTTGTTTAGTTGATTCAGCATCAAGAAATGTAATGCCATTATTTTTCAAAAATAAAATCAATAGAAAAATGGGAAAAACAAAGGCACAAATTATTGAGCCAGACATGACTGGCCTGCTAGTCAGGAATCAAGACATGATTCCTTATCATCCACTATTGTAGTTCACCAATGTATAAACATAGTAATTAAAAGAAGCATACTAGATGCATACAAAGAATTGTTGAGTATACATTCACTACAAGAAAAAAGGATATCAGTGAGGGAAGTAAATGGTTCTAGCCATAAGCTCATTGGTGAGAACAAAAGAGCCTCAATACTGGGAAACCCAACGTCATCAAAGGTGCGCGGCCGAAAGTATAGGTGTTGTGGTGACATTCAAAGTCCGTCATCAATAATGATTTATAGCATTTGATAGTGACCGTCACCATTTCCATATGAGCAATGGTGACGGACAATAGCCTCCGTCACCAAAAAAATGAACGTCACCAAAAGTGGCGTCGCCGAAAGTATAAGTGTTGTGGTGACATTCAAGGTTCGTCACCAATAATGATTTATAGTGACAGATATTGACCGTCACCATTTCATATGAGAAATGGTGACGGACAATAACCTCTGTTACCAAAAAATGAACGTCACCAAAGGTGGCGTCGCCGAAAGTATGTGTTGTAGTGACAGTCAAGGTCCGTCACGAATATTAATTATAATGACGGATAGTGACCGTCACCATTTCATATGAACAACAATGATTTTTTGTGATGGACCTTTCATGGCCATCACTATTGGTGCATATATATAGTGACGTTCATTGACCGTCACCATAAACGCATTGGTGACATCAAGGTCCGTCACGAATAATGACTATAATGACAAACAGTGACCCTCACCATTTCATATAAACAACAACGATTTATGGTGACGGACCTTTAATGGTCGTCACTATTGATGCGTATATATGGTGGCGTTCGTTGACCGTCACCATTTCATATTTTGGTGAGGGTCGAAAAATGTCACCATAAGCTCATTGGTGATGGTCAAAAGAGCATCAGTCACCAAAAACCAATCTTCGTCATTCCCTATATATGAATATCAGGGCACGATGGAATCGAACCACCAACCTCCTGCTTGTAAAGCAGGTGCTCTTCCATTGAGCTAGCACCCTTTAAAAAATTAGACTTTAAACTAGAAATTGCCCCTAAAGGTGCAAAGATACACCAAAGGAATAAGAAACAGGAAAACTGAAAGAACTCAGTGTCCTTGCTCCTATTTTTATTCTACGAAACTCTACAAAGTATGATCTTGATCTATGACGTATTTGTGCCGAGTGGTTCTAATTTAATAGTAAATGTTATATTAGATAAAATAAATGAATAACTGAGAGGCCTTACGGGCTAATTTTTAATCCTTACACCAAAATCTCTTAATATTCAAGTCTATGGAACAACTCATTCAAAGTTCAAACTAAAGTAGATTTTAAATGGAAAGCCTAAAACCAGCTAAGTAGTTTACAAATTAACATTTTGGATATAAATTATGTTCAATTTATATGACAAGTTATGCCATAACCTTGAAACTAGTTTCTTAGCTAAAAGACTTTCTTAAGTCAACAATGACAAAGAAACATAGTCATGGCAAGCAAAATTCTCTTGTGTTTTCTAACGAGGGTGCATGTAACTTGATAGAGGTTGTATGAGAGTATCAAACCATAAACAATTTCACGAAAACATGGAAATGACAAAGTCTTGTTAAGCAACAAAGGTTTAGTTGAATATATGGAAAGCATCGAGCTAAATGATATAATTAAACTAAAAGTAACTGTAAAAAAATGAAATTGCCATAATATACATCGCATCAGCGTATGAATTTGCATCAATGTACTAAATTAATATGACTTCAAATTTTGAAATTTTCTTGCAAGATAACATTTATCATTAAAAAATCTGATCAAACATGAAGTAATCTCATGAATCCTTCAGATTTATATTGCAATATCCATCTCAGATCGATAGATCCAGAATCTTAAATATTCTTATAACTAGCAATTGCACCAAGAGGTGCAAAGGAACGCTGGAACATGGATACGAGAAGTGGGGAGATTGTATAAAGAAATAATCAAGTGAAATATACTAAAAATGAAATACAACCCATGTGAGGCTAATTTAAATTCAATTGTTGTGAATTTTCAGGTGAAAGAAAGTTTGTAACTGGTGTCCGGCAAGCAGGACTCACAAAAATTGTTATAGAGAAAAACTTGGAAGGGAAATTGAGGTTTGAGGTCTGATGAAGCACATATTCTACTTGGTGAAAGTGGCCACTGCAAGGATTATTGGGGTTCAAGCTTCTATAGGCAGGATAATACTTTTGAGCTTGAAACAAATTTGCAAAATATAGCTTTCAGTTCAAATGGGTGCAAATACATATAAATCAAGCAATTTGAGACCTTTAAATGTATGGTCAGAAGCAACAACTCCAGAATCTGTGCAAATGCTTCTAAACTCTATTTGAAAAGAAGAAATTAATTTGATCCTTGAAGGAAACTTGTTTGGACCAGACATTGGTGAGTTGATAAGCAGCTCAAACAATTGGGCAGAGATTATTATGTGGTGTATTTTCAAAGGGCTCAAAGAGTCATTACCTTCTAGATGGCTATATATTTTGGGAGATGGGTTTGAAAATACAAGTAAGAAGAATCAGCCAGCGTCTGAACAGTCAGGGATGAATTTGAGAAAAAACACCAAAGATCTGCCAATTTTGTTGAATGCCTCTGAGCAATGTGGTTTATTGTTTGCTGTCAATTCCTCCTCGGTCATGGATTGCAGGCCTGCACAAAATAAGAATATTCTTATGATTGGTCTATGTTCGTAAGTGAATAATTTAAAACAATATACTCATAACCTAGCACAAAATACAGATTCAACAGAATTAAATACGGAAAACAAGAATAGTGGAAATGATGATTTTGGATTTCAAACTGAAGGAGCATATAAGGGCGAGGATGAAGTGCTTTTGAAATTTCAGTGGGCAGAGGAGACAGAAAGGATGGGCTGCAGCAAGTTTTTGGAGTCTCAGGATAGAAGAGAAGGGAAAAGAGGCAAACTTCAAGTTCAAAGCACAGAGTAATGACCCCTGGAAGGAGAGATTTTGATTCTCTTGTTCAATCTCAGCGGGAAGTAAGCAATGCCTTTGGTCAAGTCGACATTCAATTGTCGGATTCTCTATGGGATGTAGGTGATGGCATTAGCCAAGAGAAGCAGCTGGACAGGGTTTCACATGAATATATCCTTTATTCATGAATGCAATGATTATCGGAATTATGTTCAAATAAAAGAGATGAGAACAGTGTGCAAGAGGCTTTATAATGTTTGATATGCAAAGAATAGAATATTCAAAATAGTACACATCATATGAGGAGGAGACCTTTAAATCAAGCAATTTGAGACCTTTAAAAAGGTGCAAATATATATAAATAAAGCAATTTGAGACCTTTAAATGTATGGTTAGAAGCAACAACTCCAGAATCTGTGAAAATGCTTCTAAACTCTCAATTTAGACTGCTCATGTGCTTACCAAATAAAAATCTCTGACCAAAATTCTAGTTAACAGGCACAATGAAAATAATTAGTTGTTGAAAGATTCAGGATCTGTTTATAAAAATGTCATGGAAGAGGAGTTTGCAGTCAGAGATGTGGAAATGGTGAACGATAATGAGTGTGTTTGGAAAAAAAAAACTCCTAAGTATGCCCGAGTAAGTGTTACAAAGTTGTCATCAACAACCTTGAGTCAGAGAGAAGAGGAGTCTTCTATGTTACCATGGACTAGTGAAAATATGGCACATACATGTAACCATAAACTAGCTTCTTATATGGAGAAAGATGAGATAATTTACATGGGCAGTGTAACAACTCGATTTATGGCCTCTGAAGTTCAAGAACCAGAGGATATTTCAAGGCTACATTGTTTCCCTCAAGACAAATTCAGTGAGTACTATATTATACAATAAAGACATTACTGAGCCAAGTAAAGCTAATTGTGCACCAAAAAAGGCGTTATCTGCAATACAAGCACTTGAATTAAAAGGTGGCCATTCTTCTCCACACAAATGAAAAACATCACTTGAAAAACATTTGTCTGTTGGAAGTGCATTCTGTGTAATAACATGTACTTCTAATTACCCAGGTTATGAGGAAGTGGCAACACAGACACTACATGTTTTTCTTCTTGCCAACTTACAAGTTGAAAAGGCATGTGAACAAGCCACTCACTATCATAATAGTGGATCACAAATTAGGAAATCACTTGGCACTGATATTTTTACTCTTGAAAATGTCCGGGATCTGAATGTTTCATTATTGACAGATTCTAAGAAGTTTGACAAATCTGTCATTGCTAATTTGAGTGAAAGTGATGCACTGAAAAAATCAGACTAAAAAAGTTTCTACTTCAATAGAACCTTTACCTTTCCACAAGGTGAGCTATTACAAGTCTTAATTATTTTATCTAAATATCTAACACCCAAGCATAGTAGAACTCTGTTGGAACATGAATTTTAGCTCTACAATGTCTTTAGTTTTGTAATCTGTCATTGCTAATGTGAGTGAATGTGATGCAGTGAAAAACTCAGTGTTACACGGGGAATCGTCCCCCCCCCCCCCTACGGGTCTAGAATCCTCGCCCCCTGCGATTCGGGATCTTGGGGACTTCTAGGGGACGTTTCCTGACGCTCCCAATTTTTGAAAATTTGGAGGGGACGTCAAGGGGGACGTTTCCCCATCTGGAGGGGTCAAGGGGGCGTGAGGGGACAGGAAGGGGCGTGAGGGGACAGGAGGGGACGTGAAGGGGGTGTGAGGGGACGGCTGGGGCAATAGATATTCTCATTTAATTCTCTATCAAATATTTTAATCAGTTACAATTAGCACCATATCCATTTACATTGTAATTTAATCTGTGAGTAGTAGATTGAATATTGGGAACTACTAAAGTATTTCTGGAGAGCTCGACTTACCACTAGACCTTCATTGTGATGTCAGTTGAACAGAACGATGTTTTTTTTATTGGTTTCTTTCTCCAGCTCCTTTTTCTTGCTTCTCTCCAATAACCTCTTCAGATATAACAGCCTGTGATTTCACTAAAGCTGTAATTGGAGGAGAATTTATTATATCTCACTCTTAAGATAATTTTAGGTGAGAGAAATAGTAGCGGAAAGCAAACCTTATAGTGGAATGTCATACTTATGGTTGAGGCATGCTAAAGCAACAGTGTACAGAATGTTGAAAAGTGCACAGAACCCAATCAATGCTCCAATTCCAGTCCAATAAAATTTAACTTCAGCAAGTAATCCATGAGATTCTAGGATAGCACGTCCAAGTGTTTCAATGGAGCTATTACTGACAGGATGCACAAAGATGAAATATTTAGAGGAAAGGAAATATTCAATATTTCTTTCCTGGGATTATGATTATAGGACACTCTATCAGTACATGATAACACATACTTTCTCCCATCTAGGAGCTAGAAATCCATTCACCACTGTTTTGGCCATAGGACATCAGTGAGCACCAATATGCCCAAATCCACCAGCTAGGTATGTTCTCTGTTCTAGAAACATGAATAAAAGGAACCATTTTTTCAATTTTGTAACCCGAGTTCTAGTTGAAAAGCTCAATATTAGTATAAAGTATATTTCTTTGGAGTAAATAACTATCTTTACATATACTATAATGTCAAATACCTCTTGATACCACAAACCCTCCAAGAACAAACACAATGAGCAAAGTGAATGATCCAAATGTTTGTGAGGCAATCATGTTTCGACCCAATGAGGCTATGAATTTAAAAAGTGCCAATGACATCTGATGTATCACAAAGAGGAGGAAGTATTGCCTAAAGAACCTGCAACAATCAAGGCAATCTCCTAGATTGCTCATTGAATATTTTAGTGTTCTGACAACTAAAACATTTAACAATCTTGATGTTCCTGATTTAATTTTTTTTTCATAGAGCTAATTTGGCAAAGGAAGATGTTACATTTTTTTTCCATTCTTCTATCTATTCATACATTAATAAAACAGAGACCAAGTATATATACTATATAGGCACCATTCCACATAAAAGGGATTTGAAGTGTTGTTTTAATGCCAAGATCCTTTGGAAAAATGCAGTCTCTATAATTAAACCAGTTCATCTAGTTCTATCCCATCTCTCCTACAGTTCTGTAACTTTCTTGAATTGGGAGATCGATGAAGAGATAATAGACTGTAAACTATATTTTCAAATTTCGATTCATTAGGCAGGTTGCCAACGTTGGACATCAACTTTAAATAATGAAAATGATAAGCATGGTACAAAATGAGCCCATACAGAACAAAAAAATTGGCAGATAGAGGCGTGGATGCAAATTTTCAAAAGAAACTATGTGCCCAAGACAGCAGGATCTAATCCCACAATGGTTGATATGTGTCTATCACTCACGTTCCCTGATACAGAGTTACCAAAACAACATGCTATATTATCCCATGGAGACAATATTTCATGAGGGACAGAACATAACAACATTATGTACTCCCATGTGGTAGCAAAGGATAATTTTCAAAGTTAATGAGCAATAATTATTACAGTCCTATGCAAACTTGGATGGACAGATCCTTTGAAGCTTTCAATCTTGAAGAACTGCTTGGAGAAAAAGTGCATAGCACTTTGGAACAGTTCTAATCCTGTCAGTAGAGGTGCCTCAATAAATGTGCACTACAGATCCCTGACATCCTTGGTTGCTCTGAGCAAGGATCTTATAATGAATGGTCTCGATATAAAATGACCCCTCCTCTTCATGAATTCGGTAATTTGATATATTGGTAGATATCTCTTCTCTCTGATTGAAGAAGGTCTTCTGCATTCTCTTCTTTGACCTAAAGCTTCTTAGAAGTTTGATGTTGCAATCACCTCATGTAAGTCTCATCTCTAATCTGGGTAGCTCATGATGATTACCAATGCAAGGCTTCAGAGGGATCTATGATGATTGGGCTTAGCTATCGATAACATTTTTCCAAATAAGAGGGATTTAATGGAAGACTTAGATTTGTCCTTAAGCACAAAACAGAGTAGCTGTTGAACCTAGTCATAGTCAACTCTGATGTATGCCTTGATACAAAGGCTTTAAGACAATTTAAGGATAAGCATCATACATATATATTAGCTGATGTATGCCTTTATACAGAGGCTTTAAGACAATTTAAGGATAAGCCTCATACATATATATTGGCTAGCTGCTCATTAAATATCAAGTATGATCTGAAGTTCACTATTGGTCTAATAAAAGGAAAAGTACTATATTTCCTGGTGACCATCTTCATTTCTTTGTATCACAAATCAAAGGCTGATGTCTGTTCTCTGGAAGCACCATTGCAGTTGAATGTATAAAACAGCAAGCATGAATTTCTATGACAATGCCAACAACTGAAGAGTTCATCTCAGACACCAATTTTACTGGTTTCTAAAGAATATAATCCCCACTAGCAGGAGATCTTTTAGGCATTGTCCAACCACTATATTATATTGACAAGAGATTCTGATTTGCAGTACAATTATACCAAAGAAATCAATGCAAAAAAAATATGCCAATGACTACTCTTCACAACTAAAGGACACATTGTATTGAAGTCATTCATTTCTTGCTATTTTGTGATCTATTTTTGCTATTTCACATTAATGGCATTCCTATACTACAATATACATGCATTATGGTACCCATTTTCAATGATTATGCAACCACAGAAATTGGAGTTCAAATTCTCAATAGAATTTAATTGGTAAAGGGCAAACATATGTAAACAATAATAATTAGCCTCGATAGTTAAATAAAGAAAAATTTATAATATTCAACATAGTAGAACAAGGTAGACTAGTATAAAAAACTTTTAGAATGATTTATCTACATCCTTTAATATATACTCTATCTATATTACTCTTGGCTTCTAGGAAGCAATATAGGGTTCATGCCAAGCTTGTAACTAATGCATTCTAGTTCACCTCCTTTTGCAAGCATCGTGACTTCCACATATGCATAGGAGACCTTGCCAATTTGACAATAAAAATATCTTGAAGGCATGACATCCTTTGAAGAAAACATTGGAATGGTTGTTTGTCTCTGCATCTATAAAGGATAAAAATGGTGACACTATAGACCTAGAGGTTGGGTTTAATATAAAACCACTACAAGTGATACTAGCATATGTTTATGAGCATTTCTCTGAATCTAAGGGAGCAACATTTGATTCTTGAAAGTTCACTACTCATTAAGTCTTTTCTCAACCTTTATCCTAAGAATCTGTGTATGGAAAAGATCATGAGATTCGATTCCATCTTGAATTTCTGTCTTGATGATTGCAAGAGGCAGGTGCTACCAATTCTGTTGCATTCAAGGAATTTCAGTTTCATACAATCTAAAACAATGTCAGTATCCTAGTGAAACAATGGTTTGGAAGTTTTGAATATCCACCATTGGCATATTGGATGCCATTTTCATGATCTTGGCTAGTGAAATATCTGTGCTTATAATAGACTTAGATTTGAGTAATGTCTTCAACATGAAGGAAATTGGTTCTAAATTATTGAAGACAAGGACAGAATTATCTACTAGAAGCAATAGTCTTGGTGTGTAGGTGTTAACTGGGAAAATTACAATTCATGACAAATTCTTTCAAAACGCTTCCAGCTCTGTAAAAACAGTGAATACAGAGTCTCAACAACCATTGGGTTGGAAATTTTCTACTGGATGTTATTTAATTAATGCAATAGATAATGGCAAAGCATGGATTATATGTATGAGGCTTATCCTTAAATTGTCTTAAAGATTTTGTATCTGAAGTTCACTATTGGTCTAATAAAAGGAAAAGTACTATATCTCCTGGTGACCATCTTCATTTCTTTGTATAACAAATCATTTGCCTTAAAAGAGATTGGTGGTTTGAAAGTTTTCAAATTCTAGTCTTGGTTTCAAGAGAATCTGGTCAATCGCTGGAATGAAGTGGACTTATGTTGAACTATAACTCTCCAGTTTGAAGATTTTCTACACAATGTATCTTTGGTGACCTCGTGATAATTCTTGGATCTGTGAAGCTCTGATCTGTGGCCATATGGAATTGGATTTGCAGCTCTTTGTTGTTTGATCTACATCCTAGGTTAATCTGTATTAATTTAGTGGCAATCATACAAGTTTTAACAATCCAAACTCATCTTGGCTTGTGACAGTGACATGGTTGGGTGACTAATGTGATCAAACTCATAAGGAGGCCGGTTATAACATATGTCTTTTTAAAGGCACAAATCTTGCAAATAAATCACTGAGGCTAGTATTTGTCAAGTCTCAGTCCTTAAAGCTCATTTCTGGAGTTTCCAGAGTCGTTTGAAATTTGTGGAAGGTTCTATATATACACTCTGTCACAGTCTCATTGAAGTGGACCATTCAAGCTTCATTCCAATTTCTGACCGTTTCAAGGACTGACAAAATTCTTGTGTTGAAGTAATTTGATTACAGTGCATTGTAATCTCTCACCAATAAAGTAGTACCTTCAATGCTAATAAATTTGAATATCATGTACATTGACAGAATTTCCTTGACAACAAAGTATGAAAATATCACTAGGTATCATGACAATTTATCTCCTTGACACTGATGACTACAGTGTAAATATGATCCTGACTTAGAGGAACACAGTATGACCCTTTTGGTTAGTACGTGTATGGTGATATTTATGTATTGACAATATCTCTAAGCATTGTCTTGGGACTGTAGGAGTACCAAGCTCAAAATGACAATAAATCTAGGTTGTGGTCCACATGGCACAAGCTTGTGAGTAACAATGATATGCTTGCAAAGATATTATTTGGGTACACTGCTCATTTTATCTAGAATTACAGTGAGATAGTTGTCCGATAGTTGGTCATATTACAGTAGGAACGTCGTCAATATAGGAAATCTAGTTTTTGACTGAAAATGAGAGCAGGGCATAAGGAAAATCATTGCCACAAGGTAAAACTATGATTGACAACTTCTTATTGGAATGTATATTATTTGGAGTTAAATACAAACTATGATTATTTGTGGTAATGCTCTGGATGTTGGAGAATAGACATTCAAGAAAGTTTGTCACTATAACACGTCTACAATGTAGCTGTAGATCCTTTTTCACCTTGGTTTCTATTTTCTGCAATGGCTTGTAGTGGTAGCATGATGCGTGCATTAGATATTTGCTTCCAATGTTCTAGTGAACCTGGTATTTTCAAGAGGCTCATAACCTGTTAGGAAAGACTCATTTTTTCATAAGAGGCATTCCTAGAAAAAATTGGTCAAGAGGCCAATCTGCAAGACAAAATTATAATATATTGTGACTTCTCCAAAGCTTGAAACTTGTTCACTGGTTGATACTTCACTAGTCATTCAATAATGCAGCAGTCTTCAGAAACCAAAACACAGTGGTGACTTGCAGGTCATGTTTGCATTATGCTAGTACAAGCTTAGTCTATTCAGAGGCCTACCATATGCAACAAAAGAGATTTGCAGAGAAGCTTGCCATGTGCACTATTGGAATTGTAGGACAAATGAAATAGTTAGTTTATATATCTTCAGCGATTTTGAATTAGGAAAGAAGCCCTTAAAATGTTGAACTTTTTGGAAACTATGCAATGATGAGTGCTTTCTATGTCCAAGATTATAATGATGCATTTTAGATGAATTTCTTAGCTTTCACTGTCTTCAGATTTTTGAATATTGATCTTATTAGAAATTGTAAGTTAAAGGTAATTTTTATTGCAAAATCTAGCACCCCTATGGCATCATAGGTATGGGCACCTCAACTTGACCTATCTCTCTCAGTTGCCATGAGAGAAACTAGTAGATGGACTTCCGAACATTCTGTAGAAGATCCACAAAGTTTGCAGAGCTTGTCAGGCAGGGAAGCTACATTGAATACCATTTTATGAAGGACAAGCTTGGAGAGCGTAGAGGGTCCTTCAGTTGGTACTTTCAGACATATGTGGACCAATGAACATGACATCAACCACTAGTGCTAGGTACTTCCTTCCGTTTTTTTATTATTTCAGTAGAAAAATCTGGGTATATTTTCTATAATTAAAATATGATGTGTTTAATGAATTTCAAAAGTTCAAAGCATTAATAGAGAAACAGTTAGGTTTTCATATTGCCTCTCTTAGATATGATACTAGTGGGGAATTCTACTTAAAATATTTCAATAAATTTTGTGCTAAACATGGGATCCAAAGACAATATACTACACCTTACACTCCAAAACAAAATGTATTGGTTGAGAGGCAAAACTTTACTATCACAAAGATGGCTAGGTGTAAGTTGCAGAGGAAGTCTATTCCAAATAGGTTTCGAGCTGAGGTAATGTTCACAATAGTATACTGGCTGGTGAAATGAAATATGACACTTTGGTCTCAAGTTGGAGGACCAATTCCTGTAGTTGCAATGCCAGCATATGCACCTGTGAGGCAAAAATATCCATTTTTTTTATTGTTCCCCAGACATTCTTCAGTGTAGGGCAAGGGCGAGACATTTCTTCATTCCATGCAGATATATATAGGCCTACTACTGGATGGTTGTCATCTACAACTGCAACATTTTCATATCCAATGCAGTCACCCTGTTTTCTGTACACTGGGCACCTCTCTGGATGCAGCTCTGCCTATTTTCCTGTTGTGTTTGCACCTTTCTCGGACTCTTCAAGTTCACTCCAAGTACTTCTCAGATTTTGACCTCTGGTGCAATTCTTCCACCCCATATCCGACATCCTTAATGGGATTGACAAAATTTCCAACTCCCAATAATGATAGAATCTGGTCCAGGCTAAACTTAGATTTGAATTCTGGCACAGAGACTTTTGAGGCAGAGGGTAAAGAAGAAAGAGCGGGATCAAAACATGCAGTAGTTTTGGAAGGTCCTTTGATAACAGATGGGCAAACTAGAGTCATCCAAAAATCATCAGCATCAACAGACTCTTTTAAATAAGGTGGGATTTAAATAGATTTGAAAACAAAAAAGAGATATAAAGATAGCCAGGTTCTGTAGGTGTTGGTAGCTTTTTTTTCATGGGGTCTGTCTCACCCAAAGGGTGTTGCTTATTGGGCACATTAAGTTGTACTTTAATCCCAATGTGATGTTGATAGAGTTGTTTAATCCCAAATGGCTTAAGCTGTAGATAAAGGTATACTGGATTGAATCTGAGATCGATACAAGGCCAGAATTGCTCATGCAGATTGAAATTCCCATATCACTAATTTGCCTCTTTTCGGGCGATCCTGCTGCACTTTTTACATGTATGCTTATTGTAGAAGTATGAACGGCACAAGCCAGGTGTTTCACAAAATTCCCAAGAAAAATGTTACCGCATGGAATGTTATTATTAGAGGTTGTGTTAGGGATGGACACTGCCAGGAAGCCCTCAAGATATATTACCAAACACAACAGGGGGGACTTAGTGGAGACACACCTTTCCAATTGTCCTCAAGGCATGCGCTGAGATTGTGGCCCTAGAGCAGGGCAGGGAAATCCACTGTTACATGGAACACCATGACTACAGGGTATTTCGAAATTAGAAATTGTGAAGAGGAAGGAAAGGTACTTGACGAAATGTAGCTGGGAAGGTCAAAACCCAATGTGATAAATTGGAGCGTGATGATATCCAAGTATGAGTTGAATGGTCACAACAATGGTGTAGTGAGATCTTTTATAAATGCAGTTGGCTGGAGTGAAATCCAATTCAGTCACTATTTGCTAGTGCTCTCGCTTCTTGTGCAAAATTAGCAGTGCTGCAACAACAAAAAATGGATGATGCATATGAAGTGTTTTTCAATATGCCAAAGAGGGATCTGATTTCATGGAATGCAGTAATTTCTTGTTATGCATTGAATGGATATTGTGATGAGGTGTTGGCGCTCTTTTATCAACTTCAAAATGACAGGAATGAACCCAGATGTAATTAAATGGAGTGCAGATATTGTGAGGTATACTCAATTTGGTCATAGTGTTGAATCCATGGAAATATGCAGTTGAATGCATGTTGCAAAGGTGAAGCCTAACTCTATTACCATAGCAATTATTTTTCCTTCATGTGCTGATTAGTAGCTCTGTAGTGTGGGTATCGAATGCATGGGCATGAGGAAGATGCCCTGACACTCTTTTATGAAATACAAGAAGCAGGCATTAAAGTAGGCCATATCACCTTCATTGTTATTTTATCTGCCGATGGCCATGCAAGACCAGTAGATGAAGGCTAGCATCATTTCAATCGAATTAGTAGAAAGTTTGAAGTGAAGCCTAGAGTGGAGCATCATGCATGCATAGTTGAACTCCTTGGCCACTCGAGACGCTTTAATGGAGCATATGTGATATTTTCAAATATCTATGCTACTTCTATGGGATGATGTAGTCAACGTGAGAAAGCTAATGTTAGATAAGGGAATTGAAAAAAAAGGAACTAACATCTCATTTTCACGGACAATTGCAGCTGCTGCTAACTTAGGATGTTTTGAAATATATCATAGAAACTCTTCAACAGTGTTCTCGAGTTTAAATGATAATACACCCTCTTCATTTGAATTTTGCCTCTCCAAAACCATGGAGAGGAGAGACATGGAGGAGTTACAACCATGCATACTTCCTTAACAACCCTTCAGGTGGCTGGAAATAGATAATCATGACAAGCTCCAAGCATTGGACAAGTCTTGGTTGAAGCCTTATGTTGTAAAAGACGAATCCATCAGGCAAGTCTTGGGCCAAATTTGGGACTCCGTTGAGGAGTTTTGATGCATTTCGAAATTAACTCAAGTTTTTCTACAGTTCTTGGTTATAGAAAATCAGTGGAGCCAAAAAAAAAAAAAAACATTTTCAGGGAAACAGGCCTGCCTATCAGAGGCCAAAAGTTGGGTCACTGGTTTGAAAACAGGAATTTCTTTGTCAAGCAAATTGGATGGAGCAGCCAGCAAGGGAACATGACAAGTTGCTACCTCAGATTTGCATATTTTTGTGGGCTTGTTTGTCTGTATTCAAGGTGGTTTTGTGGTCAGAGAAACCTAGAGGAGTGCGTGATTTGGTCCTGCAACACATTTTGGGAGGAACTATAAGTTTTTTTAGGTGGGATTATTTCTTATTCAGTTGAGGGCTATGCCATGACAAGACTCATCTGAGAAGGCAATGAATTCCATGGATGTTATAGGGATTCGAATAGAGGCTGGGAAGGTCTAGTAGACTATGGAAGTGAAAATACGCTTTTTATTGATACTTTAATAAAAATGGAGACCTCGTGCACCTCTAGAAAGTAGTTCTACGCTGCCTCACATCTATTGTAGCTATTGCAAAACTCTCATATATGCTTGAACATGGGAGGAACACGATCACAAATTACAATATTATTTTCTTTCCATTTATTCTCTTCCTCTACGAATTT
This sequence comes from Pinus albicaulis, assembly GCA_034641835.2. Classification (NCBI taxonomy): domain Eukaryota; kingdom Viridiplantae; phylum Streptophyta; class Pinopsida; order Pinales; family Pinaceae; genus Pinus; species Pinus albicaulis. The sequence goes on from JAXQQM020072346.1 coordinate 28,824, forward strand.
CATGGCAATTGAAATCATCACTTTCTTCTATTATTTGAGCATTATATGGAAGACTTCATGTAGTTGTTTCACAAGGTGCCATAATTTATTTTCAAGAGACGGCTATTCAACAAACCCTGATTTATGAGTCCTACTGGATCCTGTTACAACTAATACTTGAATATAATTCCAGAAATTCTCCTCCTTCGAGATTGTAAATCATCATATATTTTCCCAGGACAAGAGCAGGTGACTAATTTCATAAGAAAGGTATTTGAGATGCTAGTTGGAGCATTTAGAAAGCTTCAGGTATTAGAAAGGTTCTTCCACAATTGAAACAAGGTGTACAGGGATGCTTGATATACTAGAAGACTTCTTGAACTTCTTATATTTTGTATATTGTTGAATGGATGGGAGCACTTCAACATTAGAAAAGCAACATTGAATAAAGAACTTCAGTATCCCAGATAATGAAATTTTTACTTTTCTTATTTCAACTGAGGCAGTGGGGTGGCAGGGGTTGGAATCAATTTTCCAAGTGCAGATATAGTTTATTATATATGATCTATATTTCAGTCATTTTTTTCTTTTATGATCTTAATCATGATCTCACAGTATAGGCCAAGACAAACCAATGATTGCATATCAGTTGATAATAAAGTGTATTGTTGAGGAGAGAATATTGCATCGGTGTACAAAGATGGATCTGGAGAATCTGGTGATGAATCTTTGTAAAAATGAAACTTTAAAGAGTTATCTAGATCGCAAAGAACCTATATATCGTGCTTTTCAAAATGAAGTTAATGCTATTTGTTTGGTTTTCTCTCGTTTTGTTGTCCTGTAAATTTGTTACTGTTATGTTTATTATCTAGAATGCATATGCCTAGACAATGACCTCTTGCCATAACTGCAAAAAGAAAATCTCTAGTACCTATATCCAATTACTGTAGTTGCTGGAAAAAAGCAATTCAGAATAATTTAATACGAAAAGAACCTATTTTAAACATACTGCTCCTTTGTGAGTTTCACAGCACCTCAAGTGCCCAAGTAGGAACTTTAAATTTCACTCTAACAATCCCACAATGCATCATTTTATGGAAACTTACACTGCATAGCAGGATTGGATACAAACATGACAGGATTCCTCATTTCCAATATGGTGCCAACAAAATTTTGGCCATCTCAATGGTTCAACATTTTTTGTAATACAAGACCCAACCAAGTTTCATTAGTTTACTTTGTTAACCAAACCAGGTTTCATGAGTCTAAAAAGTACATATGACATTCTAATAGCTCACTGTGTGTGTTTGTAATACCTATTTCTTCTACTCAAGGAAATAGGTATAGCAAATATAAATCTGATAATAGATCAAAAAATAGGTGGCGGGCCCTCTTAAAAGTGAGGAGTATTTGGGAATAAACACTCCTTTACAATTGACAAGCTCCAGGAGTCCATTTCAAAAAATGGGAAATAATGCTCTGACAGGTGCATTGGCCAGAATGTTTGAAGTATTTCTACATCATTTATTTATACTCCTAGTGAGTGTGTTAAACAACATATGCAAATTGATTTATGGTATTGCAACAACTGGTATGTCTATTGGAAGTGGAGTATCCATTGCCAAAAATGGATCTCCAATAGCAAGAAAGTAACATCAAGACAACATATACCACTTGAGTAGATTAGAATGGACCAGAAATGAATAAAATTCAATGCCATGTTCCAGAAATTGTTAAGTGGTGAGAAATAGAATAGGAAGGAATGCTTTTATTTACTTGGCATCATCATGTTGTGCTAGATGAAGACTTCTATTACATGATCAACTGGGCAAGAGTTGGCACAGGTATCAATTTTTATCAGACTACAGGTATCATTTTGTTAATTTTGGGAAACTAGATCCAAAATCCATGTTGCATTGCGCATATGATGATGATGATATTTTTGTTGGATTCCTCTTTCGAAGAGGTACAAGATTGATCTAAAGATCATCTTGTTTGGATGAGAAGAACTTATATTTTGATTTTATTTTCCACACATGTGCAAATTGTCAAGGTCGACCAGAATTGTAATGAAGGCTTGCAAGCCCAATAGATGTGTCACACACCCTCATTGATGGATATAAATTGAAGAGAGATGATGTCCATTTCATCATCAACTCATCACGCATTTCCTCTTGTGATCTGATTGGTTCATTCAGCCTTTGGAGGCCTCTCTCTCTGACATGTGCGGATCTGAAGCGGAAGGAGTGCGCACTGTTTTTAGGGCTCTTTGCTGGTGCATTGACACGCGTTGACCGTGGGTCAAAGCTTGGATTTTGACCTCCATTCTTGTGCAGAAAATCCAATCTCTTGAGGCAGCATTAGAGAGCAAAAAGATCGAGGAGAAGGGTGACCTTTGACCACAGCCCTAGACCGCAGCGTTGAATTTCTGCATTGACTTTTTCTGTTGACCAGTGTTGACCTTTTTGGAGCTTTCTTTGAGGGGTGTGTGTGTGACACTTGGAGGATTGGCTGATCCAACTATGTATACTCTTGAGAAAAATGGTTTTGTTGAAAGGAAGAATAGAACCATTGTGGAAGTTGCCCGTGCCATTGTGTATGTTCAAAATAGATGCCTGCATTCCACATTGGACTCCAAGACTCCCGAAGAAGTATTCTCTAGTAAGAAGCCCGATGCCTCCCACTTTAGGCTTCAAATGACATCATCAACATGAGATCCAAGTTCGATGAAGTCAATCTTGAGCTCAAGGCTCAAATTCTGGCCAATCCTGCTTTTGATTACACCAAGGACACACATCAATGGGTCAAGAAGTCGTTGTCATCAAGCCTACAATAACAAACCCTAGATAAATGAAAATTACAGCAAAAGGGGTCACATCAATGGGTCAAGAAGTCATTGTCATCATGCCTACAATAACAAACTCTAGATAAATGAACATGACAACAAAGGGGGTCAATGACCTAGCCAGGGCCACATTAGGGCTAGTAGTTACAATTGTAACCACAGAGAATATTGTTAGTGGATATATCTAGCATCTCATGCCAAATGAGGTGCCACCAGATATTTTGAAGATTCTTCACTTGCCAAACACTAGGGCAAGCAATCTAGTATGGCCTTTGTCTAACTACTATAATTGCGATACTATCTAACATGAAAATTCAAACAAGGGGGAGCCATAGAAGATCTTCACGTCTTTATGAGGTCCCCTTCAGAGGAACCCCTCCATATTATCCACATTTTTTGTTTATATATTAAATTCATAGAAATAATGAAGGGAGGGGATCCCTCCAAGCAATAAAAAACTGTTCTGCACATGGTTTATGATAACATTTTTGCCAACTAATTAACTAGTTTAGATTTGCATGTTGTCTCTTTTTTGGGATTAATATAAGAAACTAGGGAGTTAGGCAAATATTTAAGAGTCAAGACAGTTCATGAAATCAAGGGCTTGTAAATCCATTGCTTCAAATGCCAGTGTCAACATTAGATTCAAATTTGACAAAGTCTATCTTGAGCTCAAAGCTCAAATTATAGTTGATCCTGCATTTGATACATTAAAAAAAATCATCAATGGATCAATAAGACATTGAATGAGTGCTCTGTCATCATGCTTGCTATAGTTAATCCTAATTAAATGAACACAAAAATAAAAGGAGTCAATGGATGCCCTAGGACTACATTAGGATTGGTAGTTCAAACTATAACTAGAGAGAGCATGTGGTCACCGGCTATATCCATGGAATTTCAAGCCAAACGAGGTGTCACCATCTCATTTTAAGAGTCGCAACTTACAAACACTAGATAAGACTTTCAGCTCTAATATGGTCTTCATTCAACTAACACCATTGCACTCCTATCTAACACAAATCTTAAAAAATAAGGCAGAGTCACTGCAGATCTTCAAGTCTTTATGAGGTCCCATTCAAGGGAATCCTTCTATTTTCATATGAAATCCATGGGTTCTATCTCTATATTGAATTCATGGATACAACAACAACAAGGTTCCCTCCAAGCCATTAGAAACGACTCTATGCAAGAAGGCAACTCCTTGATAGTTTCTTTCCAGTGGATTTTGGCATAAGCAAGGATGCTATCGTGCTTTTAGTTTCAAGCCTTCTTGGAGGATCCCTATGCAAAAATATGCCCTCCTCCCAATCCCATCAATTCAAGGATGAGTTGAAGCCTAGGCTTTCTATTCCCTAAAAGAAAAAGCCGCCCCTCAATTCTGCCTTTATAGTGGAGAAATCAAAGGACATTCCAGTGTTGGAACTTGCATGTATATGCCCACAACTTTTTGTATTGAAGGGATGGCACTCTTTGTCCTTTTAATGGGCTTTGGCCATCTACAAAAATGCTTCATGGGTGGAAAATCCAAACCTAGATTACCAACGATGAGCTCTTCCTCCATTCCAAGTGTTACTTCATTGTAATTTTTAAGGCCATGGTGGATAGGAAAAAGAAATTCAACCTAGGACCCTATTTCTAGGGGAAAATGCACCTCTCCTTTCATCCCTAGTTCTGAAAGTTTGATCCAAACACCATGATTATTACAGCAACTCTGGTCTACGTAAGAGTTCCAAACCTCCTCTTCACTTATGGTATCCTAATTTTCTTGCAACTATTAAAAACTCCTAGAATCATTTTATTAAAGTTAATGGAGCTCATATTGTCATGGGCTCAACATCTTTACCCATATCTGTGTAGTGCTCAACCTAAGTTGTGAGTTTCCCAACTAGTTGCTCATATAATGGGTTGATCTCACTTTTACCGAAATGTTAGACATTGAAAGCACAAAATTTAGATGTAGATCATGCCAATAAATTGTACACCTCCAAGAAACCTATTCATCTTGATTCTTCACCAACATCTTCTACATCCAATGGACATAGGAAAAATCCCAAAGGATGGTAAGTAATACAGGGAAATATATGTGCTCCAAGAAAGAAAATGGCTCAACCGAAAGAAAAGAAACCTATGCAAGTTCCCCTTGGTAGTGGTGGGGAGACACACTCAACTTTGGTGCCATCAAATCTCTTTTGAGGTTTAAAGCATCTTCGTGAATTGAAAAAGGAAAAGCTTAGTCCTAACAACCTTGCGTTCATGATTCCCTTTCACAAATCAGTATATCACAATGCCACTAACCCATGTCAACAGAACTGGGTGGATCTATATTAGAAATAAAAAGTGATCCTCATGAGACAAACCACAACACCTAGTGACCATGTAACTTCTTCAACTCTCTACAAACGAGTCAAGTTGTGTAACGTGTTTCTCTATGTTCTCTGCATTTATATCTATTTCATATTTATGTTTCAATATTATGCTCATAGTTATGGGATTGAAGCATGACAGAGGAAGAAGGAAATCATGTAGCATCCACATTTTGCCAGTGTGAGTACCCATTTCTTTGTATTCACTTTTCATCCACAGAAGAAAAGAGCAAAGCATAGGCCTCTCCTAGTTGGGTTCATCCTGTATTGGGTTTTCCTAGGGTATATCTTGTATTCAATGTATGGATGGTGTGTAATTGTTTGTTTCCTTCATTTCACTTTTAGCTTATTCTCAGTAATTTCTGTGTTAAATCTAATGATATGAAGTCTGCAATCTTGAGTAGAATAGTGCTAGTAAAAGACTGTATAATATTATAAAATTTGTTATGAAGATCCGGTGGAACATCCACGACAATGTACAAATCAGAAATGAAATAAGAACCCAATGGCATGCATTAACTCCATTCCTTCTCTATGCTTCCAAGTTCCCAGAGATAAATAACATCAAAGAGTAACAAAGATACAAAGCAAGACAAAACTACATATCAAAATGCACACTTGCATTTCTGAACCAAATGACAAAAACCTGCAAAGCCTCCAAACTAAACAAAGTCAACTCCACAACAAATGAGATTACTCGCACTAATATCAAATTTAAATCAATATACACTATTCATGGCACGGAAGCTACATTATACATGCAATAATTGTTTAAACTCTTACCTTCTCATAGACCTCTCAACAGATGGAGGAGGAGGGTGGCCTTTTTCTTCTTGAAACTGAATAATCGTGCTCGAGTCGAACTCTTCAATGAATTCAATATCGATGAGAGGGTTTTCAGGTTCCCCTCCTGTAGCTCTAGCTATGCTCCACTGTTTTGGTTGGTAACAGAATTTTATGTCTTTTGTTTGCCCGCCAATACTCCACGACAATCCCCTCTTCAAATTTATTGAAATTTAAATGGAGTGGGAAAATTATTTTCGGATGAGTCAAAGCATTTTAATCGAAAGGGTAAAACCTTTAAAAAAAAACAACAACAACAAAAAATTTATTCCAATATAATAAATATTTAAATTTCTTAAACTTTATTCAAATATGGTAAATATTTTAATATTTTTCAAAACAAAGGTGGATGCTATGTTGGGTTTGCAAATCACTCTATATTTTTTATGTTATTTTATTTTTTTCATGGTATATGATTAATCTAGATTCATATTAGCTTCCAATCTATCAAATGTTTATAGAAATCAAATCTAAGGAATTTTGCATTTCAAGAGATTTAATTCCTCTCTCTCGGCCTTGGTAGATCTAGAGTTAAAATATATCTAGATTGGGTTAATTATTAATTTTATGTTTTTAATTTTTATTTTATTTTGACAAACTCTAACTGTTAAAGATAACATTACAACGTTTTGACCATGGGAGAAGAATTCAACACTGGAGAAACCCTAGAGGCCCAAGGAAAAATTGCAGGCGGAGAAAGGGTCGTAGTTTTGACAAAGAGTGAACAGGATCTAGACAATGTGATCGTTGATATCCTTGTCAAAATGAAAAATAAGATTAAATGGTAATAATGAGTTTTTTATCCACATGATATATATTTTGTACAAATATGGTGGCCATGATAAACCCTTTGAAGACACGCAATTATTCATCAAATATGTTTTTTAGATGACATTTTGACTGCTTACTATTGGACCCACATGGAGGAGGAGGAGGAGTTGGTGGATTATGAACTAGAGGAGGGGGGTTTTCAAAAAATTTGGTCTAGTTCCAAGGATTTTATCCATTTGCATTTCAAAGTCAACTTAGAAGGTCACCATACTGTAGTTTCTGGGCCTACCAGATCTTTAGAAAGAAAAGTTAAGAATTCAATAGGCAACTGTCTAGCGGTTTGAAGACCCTAACCCCTACTCTAGCCATGCACTATTTGGGTCCTTTAGTTTCGGCTAGCCCAGGGCCTGAGGACGTTTGTTAGGGGCTAGAGAACTCTTCTTGGGGTGTTTGGCTCTAAGTTTAGTTTCCCTATTGTCCTAAATATTGGAGGAATACATATAATGTGTTACTACTTCCTTAGGGTTTTCAGAATTTTTTGAACACAGTGGGGGTTCTTCACTCTCATAAGCCTCTCTGGATAGTTTTCTTGCATATCCTTCATCTCAAGTGCCATCAGCCTCGCCCTCCTTCGGCGAGCTAGTGAAGGAGAGCCTTGCCTCGACAACGGAAGAAGGTCAAACTAACATCATAAATGGGCTTGTGGTTTTCAGGGAGAAACACCCTTGTGAATAAGAATGAGTTATGATTCAAAATGAATCTGAGAAAGCAAGGAAGTGGAAAATCCATTTTAGTGTAAAGAAGAAGAACAAATTCCTTCGTTCTCTATTTTTGGGAGTCAACGTCACCATTCAAAAGACTAAGGAAATGTCCCAAAAATACTTGGCGGGGTAAGTAAGGGGTTGAAAATTAAGGTCCTCAACCCTAAATGTGTGGGCAGACAAGGAAATCTTACCTATTGTAAAATTTCCTCCAGAGGTGTCGCTATTTGCCCAAGGTTGGATTCATTTGTGCTCCAAAGATGTAGCAGACACCCGAGAGGTACAACAAATGGTTTAGAAAATTGATTCATCTCCTATCCTTGTCAATTTCTAGATGTTCCTCTTCGATGCAAAGTAGGAGAGACTAGATATGGCCCCAATCTAGGTCCATCTTCCAAGTCTCCCTCCTAACTATCGAGACACCCTAATTTTCAAAGATATAGGTAACTCATTGGGATCTTATCTAGCCCATGAATCTACATATTTAGAGATGGGAATTAAGACATACACCCATATTTTGGTTAATATGGACCTCAGATAAGGGCTCATAGAAGGTGTTGTAGCTCCTAGAGATAGCCTTGAGTTGCAAAATACTAGTGCCTAGGACATGTTAAGATCAGAGGTTAGATATGGACAACTATATGAATGCCTCTAACAGAAAATGGGTCAAGAGAATAATGGTTTTGGTGATTCAAGGATGGAGAAGACCATTTGAGCCTAATTCATGTGAATTTCCTATATTCATGAGTGCTCAAGAGGCTATGTGGCTTGATGGATTTTAAATGGGCCAAGTATAAAACAATGAGCAAAAACCTAAAAAATATGCAGAGGCGTTGAGAGAGAATGGAGAAGGAACCCACAAGAGACAGGCAGGGTAGGAAGGGGTAGATGGAATGAATGAGGGAAGTATGGATTTCGCTCACCATCACACTTAATCAACGACACTTTCCTCTTTCAACTAAATTAAAAGGAAGATAGATTCATTTTAAACACTTTGATAGTTAGGATTTCCCTTCCTTTCTCCTTCTCCACTTATGTGTGGTCACAGGCCAATAGAAGGCATGGATATCGGGATTGGGGTGTAGTGTATTCAGATATTGGGTTATGAAGGAATACATTTTAGGTGTAGGCGGGGCCATATGTATGGGCACCTGGCTAAAAACTATAAGCTTCCACTTTTTGCGTAGGACTATCCATCAAGAGGCAAGGACATATTAGGTTAGAAAAGGGTTCTAGATTGGAGATTTTGGGCACCGAGGAAAATCTATATGGTGCAACTCCTCTCTGCAAAACATCCTCCATTTCGTTGGTGACAATTGTTAGGAGATGGTGTTTATGTTTACAGTTGTCTAAAATCCCTACTAAATGGGTGGAGTTTCATTTCCTTGGATGCTAATGGAAGGTTTTAGGGTTTACTAGTTGGATGCAAAGCCATAAATATTTGGGTATTCAATTCTTGGGGTTTGGATTCTAGTTTTTCCATTGAGGACAGAGAGCGAGAAGTGGAGGGCGATATGGAGAGGGGCGTAGGGAGAAGGAAAGAAAGGGAGGGAGGGAGGGAGCGAGATGGAGAGAAAGGGAGAGCTGGAGACTAACAATTATGCACACTATTTGTTTGTCTTTATTAGAACGAAGGCTTGAGATTGTATTTTGTTGAGGAAAACGAGAGAGGAAACCCTAATTTTGGGGGATGAAATGGTTATGGTAGCAAGGAATCTTTTGAATGAAACATTTATTTTTCATGTTGTAAAATTCCACCTGTGTAAGCAAACTACAAATCATGTTCAAACCAAGTTGTAAAAATCTAGAATCTTTATTAAATGTAAAATCATTTTATTGTTGAGAACTATCTAGGCTAGGAATGAAAGTCCAACACCTTCCATTAACCAATTTTCAGTACACACTTCATTAGAGGCCTCTTTTATACTCAATTTAATATCAATTTTATGCTTAAATGCTAGGACTGCCACACAACTTCCCTCATTCCCTGCTTTACTATATGCCTCTTATATATTCATAGCTTGTTTATCATGTAGGAACCTCTAGGACATATGAATCCAGCACATGATGAATCAACCCCTAGAAAAATACATTATATGCTTCCTCATAATTAAGGGGTTTATTATAACTCTTAAAGGAAGTTTAGATTATTGGTTGTGGGCTGATACAAACCTTTTTATCGAAGATATAGTTATGATGATGAGCCTTGGAAACTTAACCTAAATCCCATGAAATTCTCTATCTCCAATCCATATCTAGGTTGATTACTCATATTTTCTTATCCTTAATACCTTTTTTATAATTAGATAGGTCTAGTATCGTACCTAGCCTAGTCGTTAGCCCATGTGATTCTCTAAAACTAGGCTACATGCATTGATTATCGTACTCCTTAAAGGTTAGTTTCACAAGTGTGAGTTTTTTTCTTTGACATCCCAACTTGTACAATTATCCCATAAATTAGATTTATTTCCAAATACAAAGAAGCACATATGATATGCCTTCAACATTTGTGTATTTTCCTCAAAAAATGTGACACTTTGAAACAAAATTAGAGTTTGCATGTCATTCATTCAATATTTTGAACAACATGCAACTAATTATGGTGGGTATTGGAGTATTCTGTTTGACATATGTGTTTATATGTAGTTTCATTTTCTTAAGAGATGGTATCAAGGAAAAATAATTTGGCCATTGGTTTGACTTTCGCTGACATATGCCCTTAATATTTGTGCCCACTTGATATATTTTCCCTTTCGGTCTTGATTCAATTTTTTTTGAATGTTTACCAATCTCGTGTATAAAATTTATCGTTATAAATTGAGTCACCTATACACCAATTTTAGTCATTTTTGTCTAACAATATTGCTCATTTGGAGGATGGGGATGGTATGGTTCTAGGCCTTGCCTCCCAATTGAACATTTATTTATCTATCTACTTGGGTTCCAACGCACCTCCTTCCCAAAGTCAATGCACCTTCATTCTTTAGGGCTTACAACCTAATGTTATAATTACAAAAATGGATGAATGACAATACAATGTTAAGGAAGGTTCTCTTGCATGCCTTAAAGTGCCCTATATTCATATGAAGACTCTTAGCTAATTTTTCTGTTGCTTCTATGCTCAATGCATTTCTGAGTGCAACTCTTTGCTCACCATTCATTAACTAACATTCCTTCTTGTTGTTCTTCTTATGTGGATAGTTTGTGGCATAATGTCCATGCTCATGACAGTTGAAATATTTCACCTTTGACAAGTCTCGCTTCTTGCCTACCTTGTTGGTCTCAGATTTGGAATGAGATGCCTTCCCTTTTCCTTTCTTTGCCTTGCCAGTGAAGGCACAGTTCTCCTCATCATAAGCCTTTGATGAGGATCCATCTCTAGTGCTCTGTCGAATTTCTTCTTGTGCCAAATCAGACCATAATCGCTCCCAATATAGAAGCTTCTCCCTCCCATTAACAGAGTCCTGGGATATATGCCACCTCTTGGGAAGTCCTATAAGAGCTAGGCTCACCAAATCATCTGAGGCAACATAGATCCCAACACTTCCAAGCTCATATTGACATTGAGTGAACTTGGTCAAGTATTTTTGGATCGTGTCGCCCTTCTCCGTTTTGATCTTCCTGAGCTTGTCTTTAAACACCAACTTCCTGTGGTTGCTGCTATTCAGGTACAGATCTATTAAGGCCTTCCACATTGCAATGGTTTCACCTTCTCATGGAGGCTTGAGACACTATGGCCTTGAACTCCCTCTAACAAGATCCTTCTCGCCTTTGCAACCAAGGTGTGTTAGGAAGTGCTAGGGTGTGTTAGGGAGTGTAAAAGCATGCCCAGGATTGTAGGGGATGTTAACACATGCCACATAGTGCTAAGGCATTTGAGACATGTCAGGTGTTATGGAATGTCAAGATGTAAATTATTTTGCTTAGTAGTTTTATGACCATAGTTGGATGTGATGAGCTTTGTATTGGTAAATTTTTAAGTGGGATGCGTTGAGATTGGACACGAGTAACCTAAGATGAGTTACAAGTAGTTCTTAGGTGAACAAGGCATATTTTGAATTTCCACAACACATGAGAATCTGGGTTTGGTCTTAGAATATTTGATGCAAACACACAAAAGTGCCACAACACATCTACTTTTCACAACAAAATCTACACACATCAAGGAATAATGAACTAGTACACATGAAAAATTTTAAATTTTTCAAAACGTTCTTCGTTAAATTACAAACTATAATAGAATAGGCTAGAGCTCACATACCTGGGATCATGGCCCTTTACAATCACACTGATATAACTAGGGCTTGGTGTTAGTCCTTTGACAACCAATCTACCTTGAACAAGACAACACCTGACCCACTTTTTTATGGTGGCCACACATATCCCTTTTAGTCGACATGTCCTGAACACATCTGACAGGTCCTCTTGCCTCTCGTTATGCAACTCCTCAATCTGCCTCTATCAATGAAATCAACTCCTTTAGGTTACTGAACTTGGATAAAAACCCCTTTACGTTATGGGTTGTGATAAGGGAACCCCTAATCCACTTATCACAACTAGAAATAGGCTTATGAACACCATCAATATCTATTGTAAGTGTTGTGATGAAAGCAATAATGAATACAAAATTTGTGGTCAATAGGACAGGGAAAAAGTATGCCAGAAATATAGTAGGAAATTTTGGAAAAAAAGTTTAAGTAACCGGGACTGTGCTTCCGCTCTTATCTCCTTAACCTTGCTCTTCTTTAAACTCTTTAAACCCTCCCTATAATGGGAGCTTGCTCCTTTTCATTTACAACTCCTTATGTGAGAGAACACTACAAGCTCCATCTCAACATGATGAAGTGTAGATATTGTGAGTAATTCAAATCAAGGCTTTGCAAATTATCCAACTGTCTACATTTGGTATACATGATAATAATGGCAATACCCACAAACACATATCCTCGTAACCAATACCTAGTTCTCTAAGAATCAAGTAATGTTTCTAATGTGCTCAATTAGAGATCAAGGATTCTCCTAGGAGGTCAATTTGTTGGTTTGGGGTGTTGTTTTAGGCCTTGGATACTTAGTGGTTAAGGGCTTCAAGGGTCAAGTGTTAAGGGCCAAAGGGATTTAGGGTCAGAGGAATTAGCGGTTAAGGACTCAATATTTAGGAGATTTAGGTGTTAGTGGTTAAGGGTTTAGTAGTTAAGGTTTTTAGGGGTTAAGGGTCACAGGTTAAGAGGATAAGGATTTATGGCTTAGGAGGTTCATGGATTAATATAGGTTAGGGTTTAATGTCATAAGATTTAATGAATGAAGGGGTTTATGGGTTATGATTTATGAGTGCAGGGGTTAAGGGAATATGGATTGGGGGTTAAGGGGATAGGGAATTTAGTGGTTATGGGTTAAGGGCTTATGTTTTGTGATAATTGGACTCCTAATCCCCTTATCACCACTATTTTGGGTTCCCCTATCAATTGCTCTCGCTTCCTTCCCTCTAGGTCCCCTAGGCCCTATGAAATTAGGTCCTAAGCCCCCTTCTCATTCTTTAATGCTAGGATTATAGATCTTAGTAAACCATGCTTTCACCTCTCACTTCTACACATACATGCTACCCTTGTGTCCCCTTGGCCTGTTCAAGACACCATAAGATACCCCCTCCCCCCCAGAAACTTTTTTATTATGTCATTCCACTTTTCCTAATGTTATGACCCCCCAAATTTGGTCTCAATGCCCCTACAAGTACACCCTTGGCCCCCCTTGGCTAAGGGAGTAAACGTATTAGGGGTTATGGGTTGTGATAAGGGAGCCCCTAATCCACTTATCACAACTAGAAATAGGCTTATGAACACAATCAATATCTATTGTAGGTGTTGTGATGAAAGCAATAATGAATACAAAAGTTGTGGTCAATAAGACAGGGAAAAAGTATGCCAGAAACATAGTAGGAAATTTTGGAAAAAAGGCTTTAAGTAATCAGGACTGCACTTCTGCTCTTATCTTCTTAACCCTACTACTTCTTTAAACTCTTTAAACCCTCCTTGTAATGGGAGCTTGCTCCTTTTCATTTACAACTCATTACGTGAGAGAACACTACAAGCTCCATCTCAACGTGATGAAGTGTAAATATTGTGAGTAATTCAAATCGAGGCTTTGCAAATTATCCAATTGTCTACATTTGGTACACATGATAATAATGGCATTACCCACAAACACATATCCTTGTAACCAGTACCTAGTTCTCTAAGAATCAATTAATGTTTCTAATATTCTCAATTAGAGATGAAGGATTCTCCTAGGAGGTCAATTTGTTGGTTTGGGGTGTTGTTTTCGGCCTTGGATACTTAGTGGTTAAGGGCTTCAAGGGTCAAGCGTTAAGGGCCAAATGGCTTTAGGGTCAGAGGATTTAGCGGTTAAGGACTCAATATTTGGGAGATTTAGGTTTTAGTGGTTAAGGTGTTTAGGGGTTAAGGGTCACAGGTTAAGAGGATAAGGATTTATGGCTTAGGAGGTTCATGGATTAATATAGGTTAGGGGTTAATGTCATAAGATTTAATGAATGAAGGGGTTTATGGGTTATGATTTATGAGTGCACGGGTTAAGGGAATATGGATTGGGGGTTAAGGGAATAGGGAATTTAGTGGTTATGGGTTAAGGGCTTATGTTTTTGTGATAATTGGACTCCTAATCCCCTTATCACCACTATTTTGGGTTCCCCTATCAATTTCTCTTGCTGCCTTCCCTCTAGGTCCCTTAGGCCCTATGAAATTAGGTCCTAAGCCCCTTTCTCATTCTCTAATGCTAGGATTATAGATCTTAGTAAACCATGCTTGCACCTCTAACTTCTACACATACATGCTACCCTTGTGTCCCCTTGGCCCGTTCAATACACCATAAGATACCCCCCCCCCCCTAGAAACTTTTTGGTTATGTCATTCCACTTTTTCTAATGTTATGACCCCCCAAATTTGGTCTCAATGCCCCTACAAGTACACCCTTGGTCTCCCTTGGCTCATAGAGTAAACACATTAGGAGTAATGGGTTGTGACAAGGGATCCCCTAATCCACTTATCACAACTAGAAATAGGCTTATGAACACCATCAATATCTATTGTAGGTGTTGCGATGAAAGCAATAATGAATACAAAATTTGTGGTCAATAGGACAAGAATCATCAAGATGTTGAACCATACAATGTAAAGATGGTTTTCAATGCTAGCTAGTGATCTAGTCACATAAAAGAGTCCCCCATAAATTTGCGCTTTGGGACACCCCTAGGATTCAATAATTAATCTAAAGTGAAAGGATTCGTTGCTAAGGTGACAATGGAAACGACCTTAGGTTGACGCAAAATGACACTTGGTGATCCTTACAAAACTAGGGTGTCGGTTTCATCATCAACAAGAGGCACAATTAACAAGTGGCAACATCTCACATTTAAGGGACTTAGCAACAAATATTTATGCATGTTTTTCCACTGAGGGTACCTTAATTCACATTTCCTAAGGCACAAATCACATATTTGGATGAATTTTGGATAACACACGATCGCACAATCACATATAAGTAAGAGAAAGAAGTTATCAATCACACAACACAAGATGTAGCTGGGGAAGCAACTGCTCAAAAACATTTATCTCTATTTTGTATTAAGTCAAGGAATCATGAAACAATACAATGCTTAATCTCTCTTGATATTCTCCAGCACTCTGCCAATTATCTCCTGCTGATCTAGAAAAATCGGTCTAATACTTAGCCAATTCTCAGCCTGCCTTGCTCACACAATTCCTATGGAATTATATCCATATTAATTAGGAAAATCAACCTTCCTTCATTTCACAATCCATCATGGCATCCCAATGACTTTATAATTGCACATTGGAAATTTTCTATAAATACAACTGATAGTTATGTTCCTCTGAACTGTGTTACAATGAGGATGAAGAGTATTTTTTATTATTTAAAAATAAGATAAAACCCTAAACAACCAAAACACTAACCCGAGGAGATGTAACACCAAGAGTTTATGGGCCCCGTTGGGGTTAGTTGGGCAGCGAACTTTCTGGGGTCATAACTTGGTCATATGATCTTCGTATGACGCACATGATACCTCGTTAGAAAGATCTCTCTGAGGACTAAAAATACTAGTGCAATTTCTATGAAATCGCTAAACCTTTCATGCCCAAAAAAGCGTCATTTGGGGCCTCAAAACAGCTCCTGAAGTTCAGGACCCGAAAAACTGACAAAAATAGTAAATTGCGCTATAATTAAGGAAACTGAAAAACTGAAAGAGACAATGGTGAGGGCCCAAGTGGAATAGGCGAGTGGCCACCAATATCCACCTCGATCACCTTAAATCAAATTTCTTGAGCTAACTCAGTCATCATGACTTAGTTAACTAACAAAAGTTGTTATGAGATGAAAGTACAATTTATTGTCCAATTTATTTAAGGGGAAAATAAATTAGATGCCTCACATTCCTCACTCCTGGTACATCAAAATTCCTCACTAGTGTGGGTGCATTTTTTTTGTCCTTTCTAGTTTCCAATTTCACTGTTTCTTGTTGCAAATTTCAACACTCCCTCTCAATAAGAAAGGAATTCAATATATCTCCATTCGGTACCTTTGGAATGTTCTGCATGCTACACTTCTCTAGTGTTTTTTGCACCTGCAAATCCTGAAACTGAATAGCCTCCGAACAACTTACTCAGTATAATGCATCTGTCATCAGAGTCTTCTGACTACTACTAGCTACTGCACCTATCTAGTACTGGATTCTCTGCGCTGCTGCTGACATCTGCATCCGTGCTCTTTGAACTATTGCTAGCTCTGATTTGTGATCCAGTATTTGACATCTATCACTTTGATTTCTTTCTTGTTGACATCTGACTACATAAATCTAACTGATCCTTCCTACTACTATTGTACTGTGGGCTCCTCGTAGCCAAGTTCGATCCATAAGACACACCATCTCAATGGACCTTGCCCAAATTTCTTATCTTGGGATTATGTCTACACATCACCCCACCATACACCTCAAGGTATGGCTACTCCCTCTTCCCATCTAGCTCAAAATTTCCCCCTCATGGAGGTCTCTGCTTGAGTGGACGCTTCCACTCAGTCTCCTCTCTGCTTCTCCAATTGTGGCAGCGACTCCACAACCTTCTAAGACTGCTTCTCATGAGGATGCATGTTGAGAGGTAATTTATGCTCCCTTTAAACCACCAAGTCTCTAACTTTTGCCTTTCTCCTCAAATATTTGCATGCATCTGGTACCTCAATTACATATAAGTTCTTGACTTGCGCACAGTGTAATTGTCCCGACGTTACAAAAAGTTTCTAAAAAAGAGTTTATTTTAAATCGATGATATCTCCCTTATCCGAGCTCCGATTTGACCGATGTGTTTTTTTTTTTTTTTTTTGGGTATATTTTCGCAAGGAATCCAAATATTCTATTTGTTTTTGAAAATTTTACACCAAAATATTCAAATATTCTCTGCAAACTCACCACCCAAAAAATTCCTGCTCTGATACCATGTAGAAAATATAACCAACGAGATTCAATCTAATCTTGTAATCTACTAAAACAAGATATTGAATCCTTCCTACAATTTGCGGAAACAAAACACGATTGCGCAATCACATATAAGTAAGAGAAATAAATTATCAATCGCACAACAACAAGATGTATTTGGGGAAAGAAACTGCTCAAAACCCCTCTATCTCTATTGTGTATTAAGTGAAGGAATCATGAAACAATACATTAATGCTTAATCTCTCATGAGATTCTCCAACACTCTGTCAATTGTCTCCCATTGATCTAGGCAAACTCGGTCTAGTACTTAGCCAATTCTCATCCTTACTTCAGCCTGCCTTGCTCATGCAATTCCTAGGGAATTAACTCCTTATTAATCAGGAAAATCAGTCTTCCTTGATTGCGCAATCCATCATGGAATCCCATTTACTTTATAATTTCACATGGGAAATTTTCTCTGAATACAATTGATAGTTATGTTCCCTTTAACCTCTGTCTCAACTGTGTATTCCTTGAAACTGACATGCATGTAACTATTAATAGCGAATTATCAGTTATATGATTTATCACTCATTGTGAATTAAATATAATTTAATTCACTGGACCTCTCACTAGCTCATCACTCAGTTAGAACCAGTTAAACTGATTTTAATGCATTTAATTGAGCTAATTACACTTGCACCCTACTAATGCATCAACTTCAATTGGACCCAAAAAATATTAGAATCCCTCTAGATGCCTCATCTCAGACCCTCAAGTACTTGAATTTCTTGAGCTAACTCGGTCATCATGACTTAATTAACTGACACAAGTTGTTATGACATGAAATTACAATTTATTGTCCAATTTATTTAAGGGAAAAATAAATTAGATGCCCCACATTCCTCACTCATGGTGCATTAAAATTCCTCACCAGTGTGGGTGCATTTTTTTTTTTTCCTTTCTGGTTTCCAATCTCACTGTTTCTTGTTGCAAATTTCAACATTTCAGAATTTGATGTGGCCTTCACACAAAGACACCATTGAAATCACATGCCCATATTCTCATGAGAAACCTCTCTTAAGCTCGATCTGCCAGAAGAGAGCCAACAATGTGCCATCCTACCTCCTAGCGCAAACCAACCCTTAAGGTATGCAACATTCTTCTGAACCCTCACATGATGATCTTGCTCTTGGAGGATGATCATGACCTCCCTTTAGCAACCCTTACTCTCCCTCGTACTCGACCTACTTTAGGACTACATCTCTCTTCACCTCCTTGATGTGCCAAATAGTGGGAATACATGTCAAACATGCTAAGATGTGCTAAGTGATCAGGCATGCCAAGATGTGCAAGGGTGTGTCAATGCGTGTCAGGGACTGTCAAGACAAAAAAAGGGAGAAAAAAGTTAAACTACAAGGAAATGAACACATAAGAGGGTTAATAAGTCATCAATTTACCTTTTCCAAGAGGGCATGCTAGGCACACCAACACTAGGTAGCAATAGGTGCCAAGTGAAAAGTCTTAGTGCATTCTAAGTGCCAAGTATTCCTTTGTTGTTTCTCATCTACTTTCCAACAATGGATAATCACAAATAAATTTAATATTAAACCATGTCAAATCATACCAAGGCATCTCAATGTATTCCATACATGCTAAGACTTTCCAAGCGCCAATATGTGTTAGGGACTAGTGTTATGCATGTTATGAAGTGGAAGGGAATGTTGATGAGTGCTAAGGTGTGATAGAGAGTGATAATGCATGTTGATGAGTGTTAAGGATTACTAGGAAAAAACATTAAGGGAGCACTAGGTAAAAATTCATGGAAGTTAATGAATATGAGGAACGTGTGCCAGAGACTAGTGTTAATGAGTGTTATTTGTCATGCCAAGGAGGGACTGATCACAAAGTATGCTAAGCATTGGTAAGGCATGCTAGGGAATATCAAGGCATGTCAAGAATTCCCAAAGTGTGCTTGGGAGTTCCAGGGTGTGCTAATTATATCATGTGCCAATTAATAGTGTCAAGATATGCCAATACATGCTAGGTGCTAAGGATCATGTGGTTCAGGGTGCCAGGGTATGTTAATATGTGTCAAGGCAACAAAAGGAAGAACCGATAAGAGGGTTAATAAGTCAGGACTTTATCTTTTTGAAAAGGGGCATGCTAGGCACACTAGTAATAGGTCCCAATACATGCCAAGTGGCATTGTGTGCCAAGTGCTAATGTATGTCAATGTATTCAACCAAGGTGTTCCAGGGCATGCTAGGGACTATATGCAGCATGCCAACACATGCTAGGAGCTTTCGATGTTGTGCTAGTGCATGCTACCATGTGCTTGGGCGTCAGTGTCATCACAGTATGTTCTAGGTACAAAGATGTTCCAATACATGTGGGGTGCTAAGAAATGTTAGTGTGTGCCAAAGCATTAGTTTTAAGGCGTGCCTAGATTGGTGAGGATTGTTAGGTCTTTCTCATTAATAGAATTGTCAAAGCTTGATTATGTATTAAATAATATATTTCCTACACATAATAATATAACTTTATCTAAAGGGAATTTGCTAGATAATAAACTTAATATATATGAATCATGTGTTGACTCATAGGAAATCTCTATTCGACTAGTCATTACTCGAGGGAAATGATACACACTAATTACTTCTAAAAAATTGATTGACCCTAACCACTATGGCCTTGGACATATTATAAAAAATACTCCACAATAATGGTATTAAATCTTTAACTTTTGACAAAAAATATATTAACAAGCACATAGCGTCATCAAAAACTCATTGGAATGATCAATGATGACGGGCATTTTTTGATCGTCACCAAAAGTAACAAAAAGAGCATTGGTGAGGGTCATTAAATTTTCGTCACTAGAAGTGTCACCAAAGAGAGAATTAGTGATGGGCCTTTAATGACCCTCACCAAAAGTGTCATTGAAAAAGTCTTTGGTGACGGACCATAAAGGACCATCACTATATACACTTACAGTGACAGTTTTTTAATGATCAATGATGACGGAAATTTTTTGACCGTCACCAGGAGTTCAAGGCAACTGTTGATGATGCAAGACCCTCTGATTTACAGTTTAAAGATATTGCGTGCTCCTTCCTTCATAGGATAGCAACAAGGGCCAGTCTTTTACAATACACCGACATGATAAAGTGGGTGCTTGAGAATTCAACAATTAAGGATAGAAAATTAAAAACCGTTAAGAATGAGATCTTAGCTTCTTTCAGAGCTGAAGATTTGAAATTCGTGTACAAGCTACCCAACCTACAAGAACTTCGGGAAGCCTCCACAAGTTCAACCAATGTCTGATATTTTTGAGAAGAAAAGCAGAGCTGGTAGGAACCTATCATCGGGCATAATCATGAGCTAGTTTGTTTTTAATAATTTCAATCTCAGTAATTAGATACTAGGAATGAGGAAAATTGTTTGAAACCACCTCATAAGATATTTTGTATAATCTGTTTTTGTAAGTAGTTAATGTAGTATTTAAACCATTCTCATGCATTTAGAGAAGGGTCCAGAATTTTTTTTAAGAACATTTACAAAGAATTCTTTACTGTAAGTTTGTGGATGCCTTGATAAAATAATGGAACACGATCTTTTCAATTATATATCATTTTTTTTATCATTTTTTATGCACTTTTGTATTCTCTGAATGAATTATTGATAGAAGAATTAGGTGTGGCATATTATTGTTGATTAGATGAAGAGGACAACACACATTTGGTACTATTATCATGTATGCTAACATCTGTTTTAAACATTAGTGATAAATCTAGCTTTCATGAATTATATATGAGATCAAGTATTTATGTTTTAAGTATCAGTTGCACTATTGTACGATATAAAAATATAATTTGATTTGTTTTATATATGATCATCAAAATATATGTGATATCTTTCACATATTCTTTTCATTAACTCTTTTTCAAAAGAATTATCTTACAAAAGTATTAATTCTATTAAGTCTGTGATTGATCTAAATCATCACAGATTGAATATATATCATTTATATCGCATAAAATCAGTATTATCTCGGGTTAGATTAAATCATATTTAATTCAAAGTTTTACATTTTAGAATAATTTTTTTTTAGTTTTTAGTTATTCTTTATGCAAATCATTTGAGAGAGACCCCAACAATCATATAAACCCCAAATCTGGGAAACTAGTCCCATTATCCGCAGTCGGAGCCACTATCCCAAATGGAAAAGGAATTTATTTAAGATCCAGACCGAGTGGTTATCCCCCTTTTTTTTTCCATATATTTCTGAGGCCTCAAAAAACTGTAAATAAAATTGAAAGCAACAATGAAATAAACAACTAAAGATGCATAAATTCTAACCCAGAAGAAGGAATCCCAAGAAATTTTTCTAAAGGCAGGCTAAATTGAGTCAAAACAAAAAAAAAGGCCAAAATATCAAAGTTATAAAGGATAGGGATCTAATGACTCAGATATGTTGAAAAGAGGTGCAGAAAACAACAAAAAACCAGAGGGAAAAATGTTTCAAAAAGGGAGGCGACGGGTTAAAACCTTAAGGGAAACAAGAGGAGCCCTAAGGACGAGGTCAAAAAAGACTCAATAGTGTGTTTAGGATGATATAATAACTGATCTGAATGGATCTGAAAGAAAGAGGGTTCAAACCCTAAAAAATGGCTGAAAGTGCTGCTAAAATCTCAGACTGCCTACTTAGCTAAACCCTTCCTAAAAAGGTGGAAGTGCACTGAAGCCCAAAGAGGCTTGTTCCCACTTGAAAAATAAAAATTTAGCATATCTAGGCCTAATATAGGCAGAGACAGAGGTCAATCAACCCTAAACAGTACTTGCGGCAAAACCTGCAAATTTAAGAGTTTGAACTTAGAAGGGAACATGGAGATTCCCCCTCAATGGGATGGGTTCTTGGTTGTCCTCAAACGCTTCAGCTTCAAAGTTTCTCTCTCAATGGTGTAGAATACCTAAGACGTATAGAACTCAAAGGGAGCTCAATAATCAAAACAAAATAAAAATGAATCAAGGATAGACAATGATAAGAGGATCAAAGTATTACCAAGATAAAAGGATCAAAAGTAAGAAATGAATGCAAGACTCTTCTATTTATAACAAAATATTGAGTTATACTTGATAATGGTGCATAATAAAATATTATTAACCAAAATCTCGATCTAATTTCTTGGAATATTTTTTTATATTTTGTTGGAGAGAAAAGGAATTTAAATTGGTTAAATCCCTTTATTTAGAAATAATAAACAGATAAAATATCTATTTATCATTTCGAGGATTGGATCAAGAAATAATTAAACAAATAATGATTTATTTTACTATTCCTAAATGATTTAGTCAAATCTAACAAGGAATATTAATTAAATAATGATTTAATTTAATTATTCCTAGAGAATAATAAGTTAAATAATGATTCATTTAATTATTTATCATTAATTGGGTTAAATATGACGAGGAATATATTTAAAACAGAGGTTTATTTAATTATTCCTCATGGGGTTTTCTATTTTGGACGAGAAATAACTTAATAAACTATGGTTTACTAAATTATTTCTTAGTGAAAGAAATTTTAATATGGTAAAATTGGTCTTACATGGTGTATGTCGATCCATCTAATTATACATGGTTGGATGACCAAAAAATGGTGTAACAATGGTGCACCGTAGAATTTTTTTTTTCGAAAAATAAAAAACCACGGTGTGATAAATACCCAAAAGCGTCGATGCATGAATATTCGATAGTTGTAATACTCCAAAATGGAAAAGACAAGAATATAGCACATAAAATTGGAAAATTTTGTGAAATATAAACACATCAAATAAGATCAGATCATAGAGCTATTTTATTAGCCAATATAGCAGAAAATGTATACAAGAGCTTGAGGAAAAAGACACTCAAGCTAGGCAAAACAAGCCTTTAGGGACCCAATACATGAAATATGAAGAACAATTGCTATATAAGAATCTCGGAGGCTAAGAAATTGCACTTTTTGGAGGGTTTTAACTAATTTTGTAGATTAAAGTACATGGATCTGCTAATAGAGTGCTTAGAAAATGTTGGGATTAGAGATCTAGTCCTTCTAGCACATTTCCAAGACAACCCAGAAAGGGATTACGAAAATACACAAAATAGAAAATGCCAAAATGTAGCCCTAGGGCTGAATAACGCTCTGCAACTAGATAACAGATAGGAGGTCTCTAATCTGATACAAAAATGGTTAAAATCCTCCAACATATCTCCCAGATGAAGGTTTGCTCCCCTCACTGGAAATCTAACTCTCAAACTTGGCACTATTCCCTCTACTACAACCACCCTAAAAATAACGTAGTTTCTGAAGGAGACTGTGTTGGAGGTGATGGCACAAACTTTTCCTAATTCTAGATGAAAAAATAATGCTCAAGGACCCTCCTTGCTAGCCTCCCGGATGAAGGGTTGCTCCCCTCATTGGAATACAAGCTCAAAAACTGGATCTATCAATCCTCCACTGCTACTGCCCTGCAAAACAACACAATCCTGAAGGAGACTATGCTATGGATAATGAATTAAGCTTGGTCTGATGTCGGATGGTGGAAATGTAGCTCAGTGAACCTCTCCTGAGTGGGAACTAGAAGTTGCCCGAGGAAGATGGTGGGATTTCCACTCAGAAACACGCTTGTGCTAAATAGCACGACAGACTCCTCTAAACAGCCGAAGTGTGCAGAAAGTCATAAAAGACCAAGATATAAAAAATAATCAAAATGCCTTCTATGGCTGTCATCCCCTTCCTTATATGATTTGTGAGCCTCCTCACCCTTGGCCCCACTCGTTAAATATGCTACTCTCATGGATACTTCCTCCCACTAACACTGTGTTGTCCCTCAATAACTCTCCACTACCTCCATGCCAACGTTGTTGATTTGGTCAAACTTGACTCCATCCACATGCTTCAACCTCTATTCACATCTAAGAGTTCTTTATCCAGCTGATAATATGATCCACATTCACACTAGAAGTGGTTTTTATTCCTACTAAGGAAATTTATGGGTCTCCCTACCCTCTTATTAACCTATCTAATTGACAAAAGCAAAAATTAATATTCCAACTAGCTGAAAGCTAATTAGGAATATTATAATAGCACTGAAATCCTTAAATAGTAAGACTTGCTGGTGCTATTTAACAATGATTTCCAGGTGTGGTAAACGTATAACAATTCCATGGGGCATCTTATAAAAGCATATCAATAAACAATTTCTAATTTCTAAAGAAAGATCAGTGCTATTGTAAAACCACAGCACCAGTGCATTACTGATAACGTAAAGCCCCAATGCATCTCGATAAAAAACCATGATAATTGTAAATTAAAAAGGGAAAAAACATTTCTTTTGGATATATCCTACCATGGTGTACCTTGAGAAACACATCGAAGGAGGGTTAAATGAAAAAAAACCTCCCGACCATAATTTTCATTTTTACCATATATAGTGCATGAGAGCTCTGAAGCACTGATGCCACTCTTGCCATGTGCAAGATTTCTGACATCAATTCTTCTCTTGTTCACCACCTTTCAGTAATGTGCTCACTATTTTAGTTTCCAATTTTTTCAAACAATGTGAATTTTTTTTTCTCCATGGCGTGTTCACAATGTCGCCTCGACGACCAAATGTCTAGGTAATCTCTATGTTTCTTTCTAATTTAATTTTTTAACTTACTAGAGTTGAAAATTAGGTTGAATTTCTCATTGTTTTTGCAACAAAAAAAAAAATCAACACACGTTGTGCTTGATATGTTTGGTTTTCACTCGGAGTGGTGCACTCTGTAAATTTACAGGGTGCACCGCGTTTTAGTGCGTGAATATAAAACACCTTCATTATGGAGGTGTGTTTTGTAAATATAAACACACTGGGAAATATGCATAATATTGTGTGTATATGTGTCACTCACGATGCATTTATATTTACCAAACACACTATAAGTAAATATTTTAAAATATTCCTATAGCTCAATGTGTTTAATAACTTGAATGTACCGTATCGGTGCCAATAGGTTATACGTGTGCATCGGTGCATAAGTATGTCGCACCGCTATGAAAAATTAAATTTCTGAAACACCAGTGGTGCATCATACTTATGTGTGCATTATTTCTAGTGCAGTTATAGTTGAAAGCGCATCGACTCCGGTCCATGACTATGTTTTGAGTGCACTAGTATTTTTTTTTTAGATTGAAAATTATGTTTCCATAGTTATAAATACATCTTTAATTTAATAAAAAAAAATTATTTTATGCATGAAGTTGATGTATCTTATATGTCAATCACGTAGCAGAGACATCAACGAAGGGAGTCGGAGCAAGAGCAGGAGCAGTAAGTGGACCCATACAATATGGTCCGACCATGGTAGGCTAGAGAGAGGGAGAGGGATTTATACCCTCGCCCTATTACTACAGTGACCAAGTGCTCTTGAGGAATGTATGCCTCCTCAAGTACTATGAAGAGGTTACATCCCTGAAGGCACACTCAATCTTATTGGTGCATCTGATGCACCGATGAAATGTCTAGCGATAGGATTTCTATGTCAGTCCTGAGTTGTGGTATAGGCCCACTAAGGAGGACATATTCGTTACCACTTGCCTATCTAGGAGAGAGGATTATTTTCCCTATTTCTGTGATGTCCCCCATGTTTTGGTAGCTAAGAGTAAGCTTTCATACAACTTGAGAAATGTCGGGCCTCATGTAGTCCATCCATCATATTTTCAGGTCCATGGTGGACAACTACAAATTGATTCTTTTCCTACAGAGGAGACTAGGTGTCTCTCATTATTAATCAACACCATTTAATATTCTTATGGTGATGGAAGTACATTATTTTCCCTCTTTTGTATTATTTTGATTCTTTGATTCAGGTGCCACTTTACATCAGATGGTCTACCATTTTTTTGAGGCATTTTTGCACAAATTTAGATATATTTCAGGCATTTTAAAGACATGGGAGGGAGACCTTCCTTTTTTCTTCCAAGATTTTTTGTTTATTTTTAGATATTTTTCGGGAAATGAGGCCTACATTTGATCGTCACCCTCATAGGCCGATAATCGAGGCTCGAATGCACATGTGGGGGCAGATGATGCCAAAGAGGAGCATACTGGAGTTTCCAGACAAGATTTTAGATGAGGAACTGGTGCTATTGGTCAGTGTGGATGAGTTAGGGTATCCATACGTAGGGATTGATTGGAGAGGGTGTCCCAACATATTATTCACAATGGTTGAGCCTCTATATGATATAGGTAATACTAGTGTTTTCTTTAAATTAATCTAGTTTCATTTTCTTTTTTTAATGAATTAGAATAAAAATTATTCTAGAACGTTCTTTAACTTGTTTTATTAAATTTTTTAATGAAATTGTCTAATTATTTTTGTGTACTATATATTTTGTATACATCGACTCATATGGTGGGTACATTCCCTCTCCCCCACCATTGGGTGGAGGAGATGAGGATATGGGTGAGGCCCAAGAGGTGTGGATGAGGCACATTCTTAGGGGAGCGTTGACATCTAGGGGTGGAGGAATGTTATGCGATTTGAGATGGACTACTATGATAGATTGTCCAGAGTTTTAGTTTGACAGGGAATCTACCTTGTGAGGCCTCGAGATATAAGTGTGGATATGATGTTCATGGATCTCTACAGGAGCTGTCCATGTGATTTGATGTCTCTTATGAGGCATGTGATCAGAGCTAGTACTTTACTAGAAGTGATGAGGGTTGTAGGGAATCATGCAACATCACATCCATCAGATGAGGGTGGTGATGATGATGATGAGGGTGATGACCATGATTATGATGATGAGGTTGATGATCATGATCATGATGATGAGGATGGTGATGACGATGATTCTAATGTTGCCACCCCATTGGATCATGGCCTCCAGGTTGTCAGTCATCCTTCCGGTAGTACACCTGATTGTCAGTTGTCTGATTATATTAAGATACCAGAGCTAGAGGAAGTGTTGTATGTTTCTCTTGATAGAGAATATGACCACCTTCTCTTGTAGACCAACCACGTCCTTATACTACATGCCAGCCACCTCTTAGTCTTCCACCTCAAATAAGTCAACAAATGCACTTATTGAGACATTTGTTGACCACCCATCGTCTTCTACTATAGACCAGGTTGCAGGAACTACTACGCCTGTTGTATTGGATATTTGATTGCACTTATTTGACTTCATGATGTAGTTATTTTACTTCTTATATATATATATATATAGTGCATTTTTTGTTTATGTTTATGCACTTAATTTATATGTTGGTGTTGATGTGTATATTGTTAGGTCATGTTAGATATGTTCATTTAATATGCTTGCACATAGATGTGTTTGCGATAGAAGTTATTTGACATAATATTTATATTCAATAGCAGAGGATGTAGCAAAAAAGTAGCAACAAGAATCACATGAGAAGAGGATGTTGGAGAAAAGGAGAAACAAGAATCACTGAAGAAGACACCTAACATAGTCACGATAGCAAGGAATCCAAGATATTGTGAACAATGATGATCTTCAAGCAGATTAATAGATAAGAATTATCCAAATAGTCAATCAGGTGATGAATCAAGAAATGGTAAGAGTAATATGAGAAGTGTGAAAGATATTTATGATGATTTGGAAGTTATTTCAATTTTTTCATTGTTTTCTTTCCAAACTCCATCTTTGAACAAGAAATAAGAGATGAAAATTGGGTGCAATCCATGGATGAAGAAATTGAAGCTATTGAAAAGAATGATACATGGGATTGGGTTGATTTTCCAAAGCATAAAAACCTCATTGGTTTAAAATGGGTATACAAGAAAAATTTGAATGAGAAAGGTGAAATTGATAAATTTAAAGCAAGGCTTTTAGAAAAATGATTATTGTAGCAACCTGGAATAGATTTGGAGAAACATTTTCTCTCATAGTGAAATTGGATACTGTAAGAGCAGTATTAGAAACAACAACTCAAAAAAAATGGTAAGTATATCAAATGGATGTGAAATCATCCGTCTTGAATGGAATTTTAGAAGACGAAATCTATGTGCAGCAGCCTCGAGGATATGAAGTTGAAGGACAAGAAGATACAATTTACAGGTTGAAGAAAGCACTCTCTGGGATCAAGAAAGAACCTAGAGCTTGTTATAAAAAAATTAATAGTTACATGATCAAGAATATATTTTGTAGAAGTAGCATTGATCCTACCTTGTACACAAAGGTAAATGAGCATGAACATATTTTGATTGTTTTCTTGTATATGTATGACATGATTTATGCTAGTGCTCTTGAGTTAGATGAATTTAAAGTATCCATGAAGAAACAATTTGAGTTGATATATCTTGGTCTTATGAAATATTTTCTTAGCATATAACTTGATAAATCTGAAAAAATAATTTTTAGTTCTAAAAATAAATAAGGATGGAAAATTGCAAATCTGTCCCTACACTAGTTGCAACAGGTACGAAGTTAAGTAAGGATGATGAAGGATCATATGTCAATCCAACTCTATTCAAAATATTGGTTGGAATCCTCTTATATCTCACAGCTACAAGACCATATATTATGCAAGGAGTGATTTTTATTTCTATATTTATGGAGAATCTAAAAGACTCACATTGGAAAGAAGGAAAAATAATTCTGAGATACACAACAGGAACAACAGATTGTGGCATAATGTATGCAAGAAAAAAGAATAAGGATTTGATTGGATATAAAGATAGTGATTTTTCATGAAGTTTGCATGATAGGAAGAACACTTCTGTGTGTGTCTTCCATCTTGGTTCACGTGTGATTTCATGAGCATCTGAGAAGAAGCCTACTATGACAATATCATCAATGGAAGTAAAATATGTAGCAGCAACATCAACAACATGTAAAGCAGTGTGGTTAAGAGGAGTATTGGATGGACTCAAGAAAACAACAAGGATCAATAAAAATATATTGTGAAAACACCTCAACCATTGCACTATCTAACAATAGTGTGTTTCATCAAAATAACAAGCATATTGATACTAGATATCATTTTATTAGAGAACTTATGAGTAATGGAGAATTCCATTAATTTTAAGGATGGGAAGTTATCTTAAAGTTTAGAAACCTTGGTGAATCTCGTAGTCCATCATATGCAATCTATAAAATTTTCAACAATATTTTTGTAAAAATATGCAAATTTCTAATAATTTTATATAGTATGTATATAAAATTTTGCCTATTTTTAAGGTGAAATAATTGTATACTATAAAATTTGGGCAAATAATTTTTAGAAAAAATAAAAATTTGTGAATATTTTTTTTGGAATAAAGCATGGAAAAATAGCCCAGCTACAAATATTAGCACCTAAAAGTCTCCCTGAGAAAAAATTTATATTGCTTTTCATAGAGGAAACTTGGGTGTTGAAATCCTAGCTAATAACTAGACCAAATTAGAGAGTGAGTTAAATTAGTTTTTGGAAAGGAAGAGGAGGTCAAACACAAATTTAACACACAAATGACACGAGTTAGGGTTCTTCTATTTATCACACAAAATTGATTGATTATAATGAACCAGGTGAAGAGTATTTAACCTTTTCCGACTAATGACTCACCTAAAATACCTTGGCATGCAACCACACACTAAATTCGACTATTAATTAACTCGAATTGACTCAAGACATAGCTAACTGACTCTCTAATTTTAGCCAACTTCTTCAAGCATGAGTAATTAAATATTTTAACACTCCCCCTTAATTACGATCGCTAAACTAAGACATGAATCATGACAACTCAAACACATATTTTTCTAATGACGTAGTAAATATATCAGCCAATTGATCACTAGACTTACAAGGCTTCAATTGAACCTATCCATTTCTCACAAGTTCTATAATAAAATTGTATCTAGGATCACTATTATTTCTCTTTTGATGAAATACATTATTCTTGGATAGTGCAATCGCTGAGGTGTTGTCACAATATATTGTTGTTGATCCTTGTTTTTTCTTCTTGATTCCATCCAATATTCTTCTTAACCACACTTATTTTCATGTTGTTGATGTTCCTACTATGTATTCTACTTCTGCTGATGATAGTGTCAAAATAGGTTGCTTCTTATATGCCCATGAAATCACACCTGAACCAAGATGGAACACATAGCCGAAAGTTCTCTTCCTATCATCCAAACTTCCTGAAAAATAATTGTTTGTGTACCCAATCAAATGCCTCTTCTTTTCTGTACTTGAACACATTATGCCATAATATCTATTTCCTGCTATGTATCTCATAATTATTTTTCCTACACTCCAATGTGTGTCTTTTGGAATCTCCATAAATCTGGAAATAAAACTCACTCCTTGCATAATATTTGATATTGTAGTTGTGAGATACATGGGTTTACCAACTAATTTTTTGAATAGATTTGGATTGAAATTTTATCCTTCATCATCCTTGATTAACTTTATACATGTTGCAAATGTTGTAGGGAAAATTTTTCAATTATCCATCTTGAATATTTTCAGCAAATCTCTAACATATTTATTTTGGAAAATAAAAATTCCCTTTCCAGATTTCTCAACTTCTATGCCAAGAAAATATTTTCATGAGACCAAGATATGCCATCTCAAATTATTTCATCATGACTACTTTAAATTCATCAAATTCAAGATCACTTGTAAAATCATGTCATTAACATATAAGAAAACAATCAAAATTTGTCCATGCTCCTTTACCTTTGTGTAAGGTAGGCTCAATTTTTCTTCTGCAAAATCCATTCTTGATCATGTAGTTGTCAATTCTGCTATACCAAGCTCTAGGTCTTTACTTTAGTCCATATATATATTTCTTCAACCTGTAAATTTTATCTTCTTTACCTTCAATTTCATATGCTAGAGTTTGTTGCACATAAATTTCTTCTTCTAGAATTCCATTCAAGAAGGCTGATTTCTCATCCATATGATATAATTTCCACTTGTTCTGAGCTACTGTGTCTAGAACGGCTCTTAAAGTATCAAATATGGCTACCAAAGAAAATATTTCTCCATAATATATTCTTGGTTGCTGTGAGAATTGTTTTGCCACAAGTATTGCTTTAAATATGACAATTTCAACTTTCTCATTCAACTTTTTCTTGTACACCCATTTTACATGAACGCAATTTTTTCCTCTTGGAAAATCAACCAAATCCCATGTATCATTCTTTTTAGTAGCTTCAATTTCTTCATCCATGGCTTTCAACCAAGTTTCATCTTTGATTGATTCTTCAAACTAAGAAGGCTGGAGTGACAACAATGCAAAATTTGTACTAACATCCAAATAATCCTAAATCGTCCAAACTTCTCATATTTCTCTTACCATTTCTTGATTCATCACTTGATTGACTGTAGGTAGAATCTTGATCTCTTGATCTGCTTTAATATCAATGTTTCTCAGAAAATATTAGATTCCTTGCTGGTGTGACTCTGTTTGATGCCTTCACCTTTTATTCTTATTACTCCATTTTTTCTACATCATCTTCTTTGATCAGTGGCACTTGTACATCAACTAATTTTTCTATATTCCCATTCCATGACTCTTGTTATTTGAACACAACATATTTTATAATTATGGTCTTCTTGGTGATAGGGTTATACAATTTGTAAGTTTTGACTACTCACTATAAAGAGTAAATATTCATTTTTCACTTATATCATCAAATTTTCCTCTTAGATACATAGGTACATGTTCATAAGCTACACATCCAAACACTTTGAGATGAGATATGCTCCAAGAAATATGTGACCATGCTTCTTATGGTACTCTGTTAATCACACTCTTTGTAGTAGATCTGTTTATCACGTAAACAACACATGAAACTGCTTCCGCCCAATACTCATTAGACAAATTTCTTCCTTTAAATATGCTCCTTTCCATGTTCATAATTATTCTATTTTTTCTCTCTACTGCACCATTTTTCTACGATGTGTATCTGGTTGTAAACTAGCTTCTGATTCCATGTTGTTTGCATAAATCATGGAATGCCATCGAATCATATTCACCATCACGATTTGACCTCGATACCTTGATATGACAATCACTTTGGTTCTCTACTAAGGCTTCAAATTCTTTGAACTTTTCAAAAGTTTTAGAATTTTTCTTCAAGAAGTAAATGCAGGTATCTTTGCTATAATCATTAATGAAAATGAGGAAGTAACAACTTCCACCAATCAATTGTGTCCTCATAGGTCCGCACAAGTCTGTATGCACCAACTGAGTGGTTGCTTTGCTCTATATGCAACTCCCTTCAGAAAACTCTTGTGGTGTTGCTTTCACAATATTCAACACTCACAAGTACTAGCAGGTTCTTTTATGTGAGCTAATCCTCTAACCATCTGTTTCTGTTGCAACAATATTAAACCATAAAAGTGAAAGTGTCAAAACTGGAAGTGTCACAACCAATAATAATTAGAATATGAAACCATAAAATGTAGAAATTTATAAACACAATAATGTATTTCCGGATTCTCCTGATCTAACAAATTAACTTATGTTAAATACAAAATCCTTCCACTTAATTCTTTGCGGAAATTAAATCGCCAATTGAAAAACACATATGAAGCAAAATCAATCGCACATAACAAGATGTTTTACCAGGAAAGCTTAAAGCTAAAAACCCCAACTATCATTATGTATATCAATGGAATATGTAACAATCTCACACAAAGCTCAGCTCATAGAGCTCTCATTATAATATACAATTGTCACACACTGTCATGCAGAAA
This sequence comes from Pinus albicaulis, assembly GCA_034641835.2. Lineage (NCBI taxonomy): Eukaryota > Viridiplantae > Streptophyta > Pinopsida > Pinales > Pinaceae > Pinus > Pinus albicaulis. The sequence goes on from JAXQQM020072346.1 coordinate 61,634, forward strand.
TTCACATATCTATGCCTCCTGACAGCCTGCCTCCACTATGCAATCCCTGCTGAAGAAGATCCCTGAATGAATTCTACCTTACCTTACCTTGACTATGAAATCTTCATAAGCATCTCCAATGTGTGTGTAGATGCATTGAATGCATCATTATAGTCACAACAAATAGTCCATATCACCCTTTCACCTATCTCTCCACTGGGCCTCCACTGGATCTGACATGCAAGTATTTAATTGTTGTATTTGTTCAGTTGCAGGTAAGAAACTACTTGTGAATTAATTAAATAATTAATTCACTCATATTTCACTAGTGTATGTTCAGTTACAACTAGCACAATTGAGTTAAACTAAATAACAACTCACATAACTACTCTTCCAACTATGTTACAACATGCCACTATCAGTTATAACGAAGTCCTCCATGCATGAGTCACCAACCACCCTAGGAATTGCGTAATTCCTTCAGCACAATGATGTGCCACATTTTTTCACTGAAATAAAGTGCTCCAAGAGAATAAGTTACTATTTATTGTCTTATTATTATTAAGGGCTAATAATAATCGACATGCATTATATTTATAGATTAGTGATCTATAAATAGACTTCGCCCATCTTCTAAAAATATAAATTCATCCAAAGATAGAATTTTCTCAACCATCTAGAATCAGCATCTTGCTTATTTTAGAATATTCTCATAATTCTAAAAATATACATACACCTAAAAATAGCATGTGTGGGCCCCGCCTAGTTTAGGTGTATATTTTTCACTAGCATCAAGAATGATTTTTCTGGATGCCACTTTCACTGTTTCTTGTTGCAAAATTCAACACTCCCTCTCAACAAGAAAGGATTTTCTTTGCAAGTGACATGCAACTCCATGCATTCACCCTGTAACCTTTGCATGCAAAACTTCTGAAACTGAATAGCCTCCAAACAACTGAATTAGTATAATGCATCTGTCATCAAATTATTTTGACTTATGTTGGTACTAACAGCACATGTCTTCTAGAACCACTGCGTTGTTGAACTTTACACCCATGCACTCTACACTTGCTGTCAACTTTGATCTATGCTCCAGCATCCGACACTGTCACTTTGATCTGACTTCATCAATCCAAATGATCATGCTACTGTTGCTCTGTGGGCGCCTTGTAGCCAGGTTCAATTCTTTAAATCCACACCATCTCAATGAATCCTGCCCAGAAATCTCTTCTTAGGATTACTCATGCATGTTGCCCCACCTCTTACCTGGTGGTATAGCCGCATGTACTCCCTCTGCCTATCTGGCACAAAATTTCTCTGCATGAGTGGTTGCTCCTACTCCATGATCCTCATCTTGTGGCTGCTCCACATCCCGAGGTTCACTCTTACATGCATGAAAATCCTTCTCCCTCTCAAGCTTCAATTGCATGTCTTCCTTGCACTTCCCACTAGTAGGAAGCTCCATAGAAATCCCATATACTTAAAGTCTATAGATATTCTTAAATTGAATCCCAACCTTCTTAGATTTCCCTGTTTCTTTGTGTCGCAGGAAAACTTTTCCTTCACTAAAGACAACATCATACCCTCTATCCTCTAACATTGTGATTGAGATTAAATTATTATTTAAACCTGGTACATGCACAACATCTTTTAAATGAAAGATTTTACCTGACGTCCTCTGAAAGGTAATGGTACCAATGTCGATCGCACTGTATCGTCCATCGTCGACCAACTCAACATGCATCTAGAGATCTTTCTCCACCAAGTCACTGAAAAATTTATCATCTCCTGTCATGTGAAAGGAAGCTCCATTATCAAAGTACCACCCCAATCCCAGTGCACTAGACACCATGCATGAAATCAATGAGAAGTCAAACTCAAATTGCGAGGCAAGAGCCTCACCAGCTGTAGCTCCAACATCCATCTTGTTCTTCTTCTTATGTGGACAATTTGTGGCAATATGTCCAAATTCATGAGAGTGAAAACAATTCACTTTGGACATGTTGTGCTCCTTGCCATCTTCTCCGGCCTCAGATCTAGAATGGAATTTATTCCCCTTATTCTTCTTCACCTTCGCAGCCAAAACACAATCCCCTTTGTCATCATTATTTGATGAAGATCCATCCCTGGTGGTCCACCTTATCTCCTCCTACACTAGATCTGACCACAATCGATCCCAATCCAGCAGTTTCTCCCGTCAATTGATAGAATCTTGATAACTGTGCCAACTCTTTGGAAGCCCAAGGAGAGCCAAGCTCACCAAGTCATCATCTGCAACACTGACTCCTACACTCCCAAGCTCATCCCTGTATTGAAAAAACTTTGTCAAGTATACTGGAATAGTGTTGTTCTTCTCCATCTTGATTTTTCTAAGTTTATCCTTCAACGCCAATTTCCTATGGTCGCTATTGCTTTGGAAAATATCTGGAAAAGCCTTCCACATTGCAAATGGAGTGGATTTCCCTTGAATGCTTGACACAATATGGTCTTTCACACCTTCCAACAAAATCCCCCTCACCTTTGGAAACGATCTGCCAAATCCTTCCATATTGAAAATGCAGTGGCTTTCCCATGAAGGCTTGACACAACATGGTCTTTCACACCTTCCAGCAAAATCCTCCTCACCCTTGCTACTTTCTTTTGCCATAAGTCTAGTACTGCAGCATCCGCCGAAGTGGGCTTAGGAACATTGCTATCGTTGAACTCCTTCAAGCCATTATTTTTAAGCACCACCTCCATATTGTCCTTCCAAGCTATGTAGTTCAAGATGCCCTCTAATGCATACTCGAACCTCAAACCATTAAAATCCATTTCAATGTATACTCAATTGTCGCACCAAGAAATTCTTGCAACAAATTTGAATTGTCCACCAGCACAATACTCGGCACTACTTCAATATTGCAATCTTCAGTGATCAACACTACTCTGATACCATGTAGAAATTTATGAAGACAATAATGTATTTCTGGATTCTCCTTATCTAACAAATTAATCTTATGTTAAATAAAGAATCCTTCCACTTAATTCTTTGCGGAAATTAAATCACCAATTACAAAACACATATGAAGCAAAATCATTCACACATAACAAGATATTTTACTGGGAAAGCTTTAAGATAAAAACCCCAACTATCATATATTATGTATATCAATGGAACATGTAAAAATATCATACAAATCTCATCTCATAGAGCTCTCAGTACAATCAACAATCGTCACACACCGTCATGCAAAAATTTCCATATCTATGCAGAAATTTCTTACCTCCTGATAGCCTGCCTCCACTGCGCAATCCTTGCTGAAGAAGATCTCTGAATGAATTTTACCTCACCTTGTCTTGACTGTGGAATCCTCATAAGCATATCCAATGTGTGTGTAGATGCATTTAATGCACCACTATAGTCACAACTGATAGTCCATCTCACCCTTTCACCTATCTCTCCACTGGGTCTCCACTAGATCTAGCATGCAAGTAGTTAACTATTGTATTTTTTCTGTTGTAAGTAATACACTACTTGTGCATTGATTAAATAATTAATTCACTCATCTATCACTAGTATGTGTTCAGTTACAACTAGCACAACTGATTTTAACTCACTGAACTAAGTTAAACTAAATAAAAACTCACATACCTACTCTTTAAACTCTATTGCAACTTGCCGCTCTCAGTTATAACCAATTCCTCCATGGATGACTCACCAACCACTCTAGGAATTGTGTAATTCCTTCATACCACTGATGTGCCACATCTATTCACTAAAATAAAGTGCTCCAAGAGAATAAGTTACTATTAATTGTCTGATTATTATTAAGGGCTAATAATAATCGACATGCATTCTATTTTTAGACTAGAGATCTATAAATAGACTTCGCCCATATTCTAAAAATAGAAACTCATCTAAAGATATAATTTTCTCAACCATCTAGAATCAGCATCCTGCTAATTTTAGAATATGCTCACTATTTTAAAAATAGACATACACCTAAAAATAGCCTGTGTGGGCCCCACCTAGTTTATGTGAATATTTTTCACTAGGATCAAGGAATGATGTTTCCGGAAGCCACTTTCACTGTTTCTTGTTGCAATCTTCAACACTCCCTCTCAGAAAATACGACACATTTACAACACATTTTCCATCACATTTGCAGAGAAAATTACAATAGAGTATCACATTTTTCTTATAATATCTAAATGTTCCTATATGTGTTAGTGTCCCATGATTTGGCTGATTGGCAAGCCAAATGACAGTGTAACATCAAACCAGTCTTTGGAGCCCGGGGACCTAGCCTTCCTGGATTCAGAGAGGGATCTCTCTATTTGTGTAAGGGATATCTGTGTGTTTGCTTATTGTGTTCTTGATTTTAGGCTAGTTATGAAGTAGGCTTTTGGTTTTGGTTTTTAGTTTGTGAGGGATGAACTAATCAAAGACTAAGATAGGTAAAATTATGTCAGATCAACTGGGCTATGGGGTTGAAAAGGTCAAGAAAGCTTTCAAATGGTGATACAAGGTTGCTGAAGGGCCGATTTGATTCGAGGTAAAATGGATCTTTGGGTAAAATGGAGTGAGATGGACATTAAATTTGTGAAAAACAAAGGATTTCAAACATAAATAGTTTAATAATTTTCCAATTCCAATACGAATCAGATATGAATTTACTGGTTCAATAACAGTGGAAAGGCTGTGAAACGGAATTTTTTCCAATGTTTCCATTTCATTCCAACTCAAAGGGATGGAATTTGTGACTAATCTAACACTCCCTCTGTGGTTGCACGACTTTTAATGAAGGATTTCGAAGAAACATCAACTTGTAATTGCAAAGTCGGCGCCGTTATGACCTGATATAAGAACACACCAAATATTTACATTCACTTTGGCCTGCAATAAATTTCTACAGTGTCACGGAAGACCTGTGCAGCAATTTTAAACAAGTTCAGAACATAAGAATTATAGGCAAAGCGCCATATATAAGACTTGGTATTGTACTCCACCACACCGTTAATAATTTAGGAATCAAGGAACGCAGCATATTATCCACCGGCGGAGCTTCCGAACCAGAGCCCATTTGCTCAATCATGTTCGCGGCTCTCTGGACTGATTGTAGTGATATCTTGCAATTAAAGAAAGGTGCGAAGTTAAAGGACATTGTTGTGCACATACACTCAGGGAACTGGGTAAGCCACGACATCACGTCCCGATTTTTCCGTTCTGAATACCGGTTGCCCAAAGAGATTCGTTGTACAGATGCTGACTATGTTGTTAAAATCTTCTTCACCCAATGTTTTGTCGAAAGTGAGGAAGCATTTGCCTTTTGTTCGAATAATGTGTTTTCTGGCCGCATGCATGCGCCCTGTGGCCTGTTGTACACTCATATATTTAATAAGTTTATGAATGTATAGAATATGCAATATACTTTGAAGCATGGAGAGGAAAGGAAACACCTGAATCGCGCGGCCCATGTTTTACCCATGCGATGCCATGAAAACATCAGCATAATTTTAGTGCCACAATGCATAATCAATTGCAGCAAAAACGATGCTCCTGGTGGCTAGAGGTTCGGCTCTCCTGCCAAGGCCGACTTTGCTTGTTGTAAAGATTGGGAAGCGTTTCATCAGAGGCTCCAGCGCACTTCTTTCCTCAAAAGGTTCTCCGCCTGCCCAGTATGAGCTGTTTGAAGGCGCTCCAAGGGCTTTAAGAAGCCTGTTGCAAAATAGGGAGATTGATGATGGATGCTAAGAAATTGCTAAAATTTTGAGGGAATATTAACCTGAAAAGTAATGAAAATAAAGAAGAACCTGGCTACTTCCATGGCGTTAAGAGGACAAAGAGCATGGCGACTACACATGGCGTTAAAAGGACAAAAGAAAATAACCTACTTCCATGGCGTTAAGAGGACAAAGGCAAGCTTGCGCTCTGTAAAATCATGTTGAATCGTGATGAAAGAACTGGATAGCTTCTCCTCTCCTGATATTGAATTATTTGGTCGTATTCTGAACCCAGGCGGAAGGGCGCCGGTTCTCACCCATCACCTACAGCCGCCAGCACGAGCTATCACAAGGACCCCATTCCACATTCCTTTCTTCAAACTGTTCCCAAGTCCTTGAATTGGTGCTGCCAAATCTTTCCTCGGCATGGAAGGCGACCTGGAACACAAACAGACGATAAAGTATTAACAGACCTTTTCTTGTCTCAAGTACCTGCAATTGCGAAAGGGAGCAATTCACAGCCGTCAGACCTTGTGAGTTTCAGAAGGTCGGAAGGAAGATCTTTGAAGTCTCGAATCAAGTACTGAAGAAGCAGAACACCTTCTTTATTCGGCTGCAATAGTGAATCAATTGTCCGTTTTCAACACAAATTAGGAATTTCTAAGCGCGATATTCAGAGGATTTGAATGAATTAGTGCTCACCGCCTGAGGTACCGAGATCGAATCCAGCGAGATAACATTGAGAGGAGTTAGCTTCTCCTCCACAGGCCTCGACATCAAATGGTGGAAGGCAGCGAAGAAACGATTCTGACGTCCTCTTTGAGAATTTTCTTGAAATGCTTGACGTCAAAGATATCCGTTACTGCATAAAGACAGTAAAAGATCGAATTAGAATCGCACGCCTAAAGTAAAAGAGGAAAGGCATGGCATGGCATGGAATATGTTTATGCGAATCGGAATTAAAAAGAATTACCTTTCGTCCTCCCAAATTCCATTGACTTGCAGAACGAATAACTGAAACTGCCTCTGGGTCTGGCAATCACAACCGCGTCAACTTGATCGGTGCGCTGCTGATTGAGGCCACCTGAGACAACAACCATCAAATACCTACGCCTCCCTTCACGATGCCCGGCGACGCCTGCCTGTATTCTGCTAAATTCAACACACGGCTTGTGCCCAGAAATTATCCGGTTGAGCCCAAAAACGCTTCTCGTCCTCTGTTATATTCGGCTTTGCATATCATGCAAAAGGTAGCAGAGATGGCACCGTTTCTGAAAATGCGACCACTCGAAGTGGACTGGGTAATACCGTAGTCAGCCGCTGTTCGGTAAACTGCAAGGAGAATCCGAGTGTCACCGTGTTGCCAAGGAGCAGTGAAATGAAGCATCATAACGCAAGCATAGAACATAGCAGAGCCATCAATAAGCCTTGAGTTGCAAAGTGCGTGAGTATGTGCGTGTCTATCGCCTTTCCAGGGCCACATGAGATGCCCATTTACAGAGCTTATGACTTCTGCGGGAATCGATATTAACGGCATTTTGCTGTGCTTCGCCATTGATAATTAAGTTTGCAAAAGCTTATTCATCCAGGTCTACTTTTCAAAAATTGATTGCAGCAAGCTACCTAGCTGATACTGGGTTTTAAAAATAATCTGAAATGTTAGAGAGATTGAGACTTTTCAATTTGGCAGCCAGGAGCCGATTGGCTTAAACAAAGAAAAAATAGTTACTTCCATGCGCGTTTGGAAAGTTCTCCAAAATATACACAGGATCACCGTATGTAGAAGGATGTTGCACCCTGTCACACATCAGGCACACACAGAAACGAGAACTCAAGGTCATTCAGCTTGGCAATGGGCTGTGTACAGTTGTAATCTTCCTCTTATTATAAGGAATCAGATGTCCAGACGCAGCCGCTCTAAGACGTCAGCGACTTCGAATCTTCCCAAAGCCGCCCGGACCTGCCCGGACCTGCCCGTTAAATCACCAAAAACCCGACTGGCCACTTTTATGTGGCCAATAATATAGCTCTCCATATATATATAATCGATGATGTATGGTTGTGTTTGTAAAAAAAAAATTATTTTATAGTATTTATATATATTATTTATTATTTTTGTAATTTACATATTTAGGAATGTTGCTTTTGTGATCCATAAATTGTGAACAAATTTTTTGGTAAAAATCATTCAAATAAATTTATTGTGACGTTTAGAACCAGCCAGTGTATTTATTTGGATATTGTGATTTTTTATGTAGTATTTTGTTTATATAAATATTCGTTTTATTAATATATTAGAAATATTTAATGGGAGGCAAGAGTAAGACAGGTTTTATTTAGCTCCCATGAAAAATTGTATGTTGCATTGGTCTTGGTCTTGGTCACACGACAAACAATTAAGCAGGGATTTTTAACTCACCTTGAGAAAAGGTTTGGAAATTGTTTGTGAGGAATGTTACTAATCTTATGGTCTTCAACGATTCAATGATTATTATTTGCCAGTGGTCGAGGCTAAGATGAAGTCATACTCTAATCTCTCTTCCATTCTACAGGGATTATTTTCTTGTCTTTCAATTTGAGCATTTGGAACTTTTATGTTTACGGACATGTAAGCTAAGTGGTTGATGCTTTAGCGAGCTCACTCTAAGCGAGGTAGATTAGAGGCTGATTATGAAACATCAAAACCGCCCATATAACTTACATGATGGAAGTTCCAAGACGATTATGTTCTCATTTAAGCACGTACATATGGAAATTTGTTTCCAACTTGGGGATGAGATATCTACCTCTTGTTCAATTTGTCTTGACTCATGTTATAAGGCTAAGTATCAGATGCAGAGGTTTATTATTTTCTAACGTTAGTCTTCTATGTTCCCACAAGTGTCCCGCCATCTTATTATGTGTCACGTAACCTTCATCCTCTCCATTACTTAAGCATCGCCCCATTTTAAGTCACATTTTGAAGATGAGGTAAGTTTCGAGAGCCACTACGACGATGGGCTTCATTCTTCAAGCAATAGGTTGGGTATTTATGTCATCCGTGCTTTCAATCCTTGATCTATTCCATCGTCCTCCATATGATTTTGGGATGGATATGGAAAATTTGCCCTCAATCTAGCTCGTGGTAGTGTTTTCAATTTCCAGTATATAGTAGTGTATGTGGTTCTTTAGAAAATTCATGGGAAGCCTTCCCTTGTTGGTCTTGGGGGTGTGGGATAGTACGTTGGCATTTTTACGAGATAGTTCTTCGGCTCTTCCTTTGTGTGAGGTCTTCCTCACCTATGAAACCTTGATGTTGGTTCGTTGTTTGATAAATTTTTGGACTCGGTAAGTCTTGTAGGTTGCTAGGCAACTATGAAGACAAAAAATGGTAGAGAGACAAAGCCAACCTTCTCAACTCCTCTTGGAAGCCAGGATTCCCTCGACTTCGACAATTTGGAAATTTCTGAATGAATTGAATGGGAAGTTATTGCTTCCAATGCTCGGGTTGCTTCTTTGGAGAATTCTGTAGCTCGCAATACTGCGATTCTGATCTTGGAGGCATTGGCTCTAGTGTGGTTCTGATAAGAAAAAGCCTTGTCGAAGCCTTGAAAGGAATGACAATTAAATTGTTGAGGTATTTGTTGATAGAGGGAGAATTTAAGGTTGAGTATGTTGGTTTTTTAAAACTTTTTGAAGTTATATGTTGCGTTGCTAAATTCCTTCTCATACTTGGGATCTTTTGTCAAGTTATAAGTTGACATGTATTTAGTATAGGGAAGAGATGTAGCTTGAGTTAGCAATAATTTTGTATGGTATGATTAATATTTACTTTCAAAAAACAAAAATATCTTGTAAGAGTTTCTAGCTCATAATCAGGTTTATTAATACAAAACTAACTTACCTGTTTCTTTGAAAAAAAATATGTATATATATTTAAAGAAAAAAATTCATAAAATAAACAAAATAAAATATTTATACAAACAAAATAAATTTGAAAGTAAAAATATTCGTTAGAATAAGTATGCACATATAAGGAAGGTGTTATTGAACAAACTACGTTTGTGGAGACAAAGATATTGCATAGGCTAAAATAAGGGTAATCTCATTGGCATTTATGAACATAGAAAGGAAAACATTATTGTAACAAAGTCATATGTCCTTTTCCTTTAGCTTTACATGTGTAATTCTTTCTGGTAAGAATGTTTGCTATTTTTGGTTAATTTTTGCTCTTAGTTAAATTTTCTTTTTGTTGGGCACCGTGCTGGGTTTTTTTGGTTTACGGATATGATTTCTTGATCCTTTCGTCAATGCAACACTCTGGTTCTTGATCGAAGGGAAAAGATTAGCACTATTTCGGTGACTTCAAAATTTCATCAAGTCATTGTGCCAAATATCCAACACAGACATAAGCAAGATCACTGGATATTTGAGCAGCTCAAGAGACAAAGATGCCTGAACCAAAATGTTTTGTTTTATCCTTCAACCTTGTACAATTCAAATTCCACTCAAAGATAGTAAGTCATGTCGAACAATAGAACTTTCCCAACACACCAAATCTTTCGTCCACTAATGCCTTGCTATCACGCAGGAAATCGACACACGAGAATTTTGACGAGAGGATAGAGATGTTCCAAAAACAAAATCGACAACATTAACTCTTTGTTCTTGGCTTGTGAAGACAGATGGTGGAGTACTCCTCAATGAATTTATGGGATCATCCAATAATTCCCCAATTATGTTGGCTTCTACCTTTGATGTTGCTACAAAGTGCAGTGGACCCTAATAGCAAGTTTTTTGCCATGGATTCTCTTTTTGCTAGTCTACATTTGTCATTTTAGACTTAGTTTTCAATTTTTAATATTATGAAATATGGTTTTCTGTGGCAAGTCTACTTAGTTTCATTTTTGGACATCTCACAACCTCTACATTTTTAAAAACTAGTTTGATCGTTCCTTTTAAATAATTTTGGTAGCCTTTTAACTGTTTATGTTTCTTCAGCAGTGAGAGTGGGCTTTTGACCCCTATTCATACTAACTAACATTGTATCTTTTTGTCTCTTTACTTTTCCAAATTGAGTAATTAATAAAACTTTTATACATACATTCTAATTGAATGAATGTGTTTGAGTGAAAAGTTCATAAATGTTGGAAGAAGTATAAATATTTTGGCATTAGAATTTATTATTTTGAAATTCCAATGCCTTATTTTCAAAAAAGTATGTAACTTTCATTAAATATATAAAAATAATGTTACATTTATAGACGCATGAACATTCATGTGGTCATTTCGCAAAAACATATATTAGATCAAGTGCGTGCATAAAATTATTGGTGTGGTTAATGTGAGCACCTAATCTTAAAAATAGACACATAATTTCAAAAATAAAATTAATATTACATATACCTCTATTATTTAAAAAAACTACCCATAAGGCTGAGCTCAAAAGTTTGCTTAAGAAGATTGATTACAACATGTATAGATACAAGATTCACATTGAAGATCATGTCTAGGTGTTGGAAGATTAATTACAACATGTATAGATACAAGATTCACATTGAAGATCATGTCTAGGTTCCAACACCTTATCTTTATCTATAGAATAAGTAAAACTTCATTCTTATTTTCAATTTTTTTATTAAAATAAAATTACATTTTTAATTTTATAAATCTAATAATATTTCATTTTTTTTATTTTTTATAATACAACAATTTCTCTTTAAAATTATAAATAATTATATTTTTATTAATATTTTACAAATAATTTTTTTTTTTTTTTTTTATATATAATTTAATAATTAAAATAATAATAATAATAAAGCACTCCACTTTCTAAAACATTTTTATTTTCATATTAATTTGTTTGTAATTTTACATTATATTTTCATATTAATTTTCTTTTACGTGCCAGTGCCAAGTCAGTCATGTGGTTACTCTCATTCCTCTTTTGTAACACATAGCCGAGTTAGACTGAGCGTCTACCAGTCATGAGAGAACAGAATGACATTATCATTGAGTGTAGAGCGAGAGCTGTTTCAGAATTAGATGGACAGGGACTGAACTGGTGTGAAAGTCTAGAATTCACTTTTAAAATATTTGTGTAGAAACAGAGCTTAAACTTTGTAACCATTTTTATATGGATAATTGTTGTGTGTTGAGAATTAGATGCAGAGGTAAGGGGGTAAAGTAGTGTGAAAGTCTAAATTCACTTTTAAAATATTTCTTTAGTGTGGGGAGAACTTAAACTTTGGCAGCCATTTTTATATGGATGATTTATTTTGACAATATTTCAGAATTGGATGGACAAGGAGTAAACTGGTGAAAAGTCTAAATTCACTTTAAAATATTTATGTAAGTGTAGAGGCTAGAGTATAAACTTTGTAGCCAGCCATTTTTATATGGATAATTTATTTTGGCAATATTTCGGAATTAGATGGACAGGGAGGAAGGTGGGCAATTGTGCAAGTCTGAATTGCTTTTAACATATTTTTTTAAATGTTTGTAAAGAACCTAAACTTTATAACCATTTTTATATGGATGATTTATTTTGCCAATATTTCAGAATTAGATAGACAAGAGTAAACTGGTATGAAAGTCTAAATTCAATTTAAAATATTTCTTTAAATGTAGAGCTAGGGCTTAAACTTTGGAGCCATTTTTATATCGATGATTTATTTGGCAATATTTCAAAATTTGATGGACAAGGCATAAACTGGTGTGAAAGTCTAAATTCGCCCAAAATATTCTTAAGTGTGGAGAACTTAAACTTTTGCGTAGCCATTTTTATATCGATGATTTATTTTGGAAATATTTCAGGGTAGATGGACAGAGATACAAAAAGTGTGAAAGTCTAAATTTTTTTTTAGCATATTTATTTTGATTATTAATTTTTAAAATATTTTAAAATAAAATAAATAAAATAATGTAAATTGACTTTACTCTGATTATTCTAACACTTTTAAAAATACTACTACATAGTTATACATAGTTATATTGATTATTGATTTTTAAAATATTTTAAAAATGTGAGGATCACGCACTAGCTCTTAATTAGAATTCCATTTCTTGAATCATTTGCATGTGTTCACATGCACTAGCTCTTAATTTTAATTCTATTCCTCGAATCTTAAATGTCTAGAGATTAATTTTATTGACTTTTTTAGATATTTTAATTAATTTGGATGATAAATAATTTATATATAAATAATGTTTTCAATTATTTTCTATTATGTTTTAAAATTATTTTCTGAATTTAATTCGAAATTATTAAATTTTAAATTTAATTATTAAATTTATACCATTTTAATATTTTAAATAAATTTCAGATACTAAATTATTATATCAAATTACAAATTAAATAATAAAATAAATTATAAAAAGTATAACTATATTTTGATAATAATTATGTGGTTATACAAATAATATAAAAATATAAATATTTAAATTACATTATAGTAAATAATTTAAATATTATTTTAAAATTTAATAATTTTTTTTAGTAAATTAAAAATTATAATAATAATAATAATAATAAATTTTTATATAGATATAGTCATTAAAACCAACATAATTTTTATCATAATTTTTAAAGAACTCAAAGAGCAATCAACAATTTTGGCCTCCACTTATTCTTTTTAGGTTTATTAAAAAAATGATGTCATATAAGAAATAAGTTTGGGTAATATATACTAAATTCTACAGGATAGATAGAATTTCAAAAGAAAATTATGTGAGGTTTATGCAATTCCTTCTATTTTAGAGTTTATAGAAATTGTTTTAATGCACACAATTATTTGGTAAACTTTTGAAAAAAAAAAAAAAAAAAACTTAATCCTTATTAAAGATTTTGGAAATTTAATCTACTTTGTTAAGTACGTAGTGTTGATGATTATAGGGGCACACTCGATAATTATACCTATGTTAATATATTCATGTTGTAGCTCCAATATCATTGCAATGCCAAGTGAGTCCTAGGGTAGCGGCCATATTAAAGCTCAAACCTTCTTAGGCATAATGGGATTAATTTATCATAAAATTCTAGAGACATGGAAGGTTAGATTTGGGTTATTGGAGAGGGAGTTTGTATGGCCTTGTTATGTGTTAAACCAATGTTAATAGCTTAGAATGAATATTTCCAATTGTTTTCTTTTGGGATAGTCATGAAATCATAAGGCTTTGACTCCTCATGTAAACTAAATAGTCAAATTCCAAATTTCCACTACAGAAATTGTCCCTTGTAGCTGTTCTCTAAGTTCTTTTCATTGAATTGATCTTACCATCTCGCCACTAAATTGTCGACCACTTTACCCATTTGTGTCTCTATACACATCATTTTAACACTACTAGGAACCCTACCTTAATCCTTTAAATTCACAAAGTAAACAAAAATGGTTTTAGTAGTGATGTTGGGGCCTTTGTTTTGGATAGAGCAGTTTGAAGTTGCGGAGAGCCGGAAGGCAGGGTGGCGGAGACGCAATCAAAGTCAGCGGGGAGTTGTCACGGTTCGGAAATCCGAGCCGGTGGTGGGGCATAGACGGATAACATCACAAATGGCATAGATGGGGAGACGAAAAACAAACGGGAGAAATCATGTGATAAAAAGAAAACCGAAGGCAACGGAAGCGAAGGGGAATAAACGACGACAAAAACGGGCAAGGACGATAGTGTCCACGATCAACGGGAACAAATGGCGAGGAAGAAGTGACTCGAAAGGTTGGTTAGTTAATCCAGAAGCTAGAAAAGAGGCTGATGGGAAGTAGAACCCTAGGAGAGCTATGCAAGCCTTTTGTATGGAGGCGAACTCTAATAGCCTGCGCGAGTATGTTTATCTTTGTTTTGATCTGGTATGTGGAGATGTTGTTGTGATGTCTATTATGAATTGGTCTATGTTTAATTTTTTGTGGTGAATATGTGGTTATTTTAAATTTTAATTTAGTACTCTAAATATGTAGCGATGAATGATAGTTTAATTCTTAGAGTTGAGATACATATATGTCTTTTGTACGTTCATGAATGTGATACGTGTTAGTAATATTTCCTCGGAAATCAACGATCTAGCCTCTAATCTCGATGGTAGCGACATGCCTTGGGTGAGACTCACTCCCCTTGAGTAGGTTAGAAAATACGGCGTTGTCCTAAGACTGCGAAACCTTGTTGGCCCTCAAGCCTGAACACAGGTCTTGCCCAGGAGCCACTCCTTTTCGCTAACAAGTGATAGTGCCCATAACACTTACCTAGCCTTCAATGGAGAGACCATTCACACCCCAAACTTGTGTAGTGTGATGTTATGCCATAGAAAAATGTAATTGGTGATATCTAGGTTGACTCCTATGTTATTATTTCTTT
The DNA here is from genome assembly GCA_034641835.2 of Pinus albicaulis. NCBI lineage: Eukaryota > Viridiplantae > Streptophyta > Pinopsida > Pinales > Pinaceae > Pinus > Pinus albicaulis. Next base: position 76,640 of record JAXQQM020072346.1, read on the forward strand.
CACTAAGATTGTCTTTAAAGTTACGTATAATGCACAAAAATTCTTACCACAGTCTAGATAACACCACACTTGAAACTGTCATCATTGAGGGTAGCATTCTTGTATGTGAGGAATGGAGGTACAAGTAAATGCAATGGGGATATATGAGACTACTTAACGAGACCTTTTCCATGTCACTTACATGACATGAAAAATGTGTTACGATGGATCTCATGCTTGGAAGTTGTGTAACTTCATGGGAAGTGGGGAACATGGATGTGATTTCTCTCTCGTATATCCTTTAACTAATGAATGTCTCCCCCCATTTTGACCCCATAATTGATGTTTATATCAGCATTCAGCCTTGAAGGCCCATAAAAGATAATGACTTTCAAAATTATGTCAAGATTTTCATATGCTTTAAATAAAGACACGTACATGACGGATAAATCAAGATGGATACGTGATGCTTGGGTTGTATAATTTCTTGAAAGTAAGGGCACATGGATGTGATTTGCTCTATACTCTTTGGTCCCTATCCTCAACCAAAAAGTGTCTTCCTTATATTCACTCTACAATTAGTGTTTTACATTAACTTAAACATTAAACCACTTCTTAAAATTTCAAGGAAGAAACATATTCAAAATTGGTCCTTATAAAAATGGTGCTTTAAATAATTATGTGAAGCATTACATTTAATAAAACACAATCAAAAAACACACATATTCCTTTAAATTTTAAATAATTATCTCTTCAATTCCTTTATTTTTTAACTTAATAATCCTATTAAAAATAAAAAACTTATTTTAATATTAATAATTATTCATAACTTTATAAAAACTATAGACGTATATTTCGTCAAGATCATTATCCAAATCCACCACGCACATTCCTGGTCCTCCTTTCCTAAATCTCGGCCAGCAAAACTTTAACGTATTAAACTTTAATAAGATCTTCTTCCATTATCATAAACATAAAGATACACAACTTTTATTTTCTTGGTCGGTGGGTGTTGATGATTCCATAGTGACATTTATAATAATCCAAAAATATTGCCATTTGCTAACTCCACGCTTTGGAGTGACCATAATTACGATTACGATTGATTTTACTTGCAAGAGGTTCTATATATATATATATATATATATATATATATATATATATATATATATATATATATACATACATACATACATACATACGTGCGTGTGTGTGTGTGTGTGTGTGTGTGTGTGTATGTGTATATATATATATATAACCCTTCAATCACAGAAAAACACTCCAAAAGAGCCACAAGATCCACTGCTGAAAGCGCCCTCCAAAATAACGCAATTCAGGACTAAAATTATATAGTGATGAAGACAGTTAATACAATGCCAAGATTTGAAATGTGCTCAAGGACCCTCCAATGGTCTCCCAAAAGAAGGAATACTTCCTCCCATGAGAAACAACTCGGAAAGTGGGTTTCTCAGCCCTCCCTTTGCCACTGCACAGCAACACAACGATATCTGTAGAAAGCATGGCACATGGTGAACAACGAGCTTGGCCGAGTCTTGGATGTGTGGAATAAATAAATGGGGACTCTCCCAGAGAGGCCTCTCAAGGGAAAGAGATGGAATCCCTAAACGGGGAATACCTTGTGTGCTAAGCAACATGACAGAAAATCTTAGCTAAACGGTGTGAGAAAACAAAAGTCTAAACAAACATATCAAAATATATTTCTGACTAACTATATGGCTGCCATCCCTCTTCCCTTATAAACAATGTGAGCCTTCTCACCTTGGGTCCCACTCGTGGGGTTTCCACCATCTACACAGTAAATCTCCCTCCAAAACTATGTTGCCCCATCATTAATGCCACTCCTCCATACTAACGCTATTTGATTTGGTCAAAGTTGACTGCCTCTTCAACTTGCTCTGGCCCTTTTCACACCTAAGGGCCTTCCAATCCAGCTATTATATGGCTATCTAAGCCTAATCCACATTCCTCTTTGGTTGTCTCTATTGATGGATCACTCCCTCCATTCCATCTATGTTGACTTCAAAGTCCAAACTTGACATGTCTTCATGCATTAGCCATGTCACACATGAGGGTATTTTATCTAGCTATGAATATATGATCCTTTTCACATTAAGAGGGATTTTGTTAGCGCTAAAAGATTTATGGGCCTCCTTACCCATTTATTCATCTTGTAGGTTAAGAAAAATATTCCAATTATGTTGCATACTAGTTGGGAATATTACACACACACATATATATATATGTATATATTAAAAAATAAGAGTATATTAAAAAGTTAGGAATTTTAGATAGTATTTATAGTATTTATGGGCTTACACTTCATAATTGTTCATGGTTTTATTTTTATTTTTTTATTTCCTATGTACTTCTACCCAATTTATATTTAATTTATAGATTTATAGTTTACAATCAAGGATAAACCATATCATTTATTTTTGAAAATCTTCGTTGCTTCTTGATCAATTTAGTATGAAATTTATTTATCATGGTATGAAAATTCAGATTCATGGGTATGAAATTTCTTTATCATTATATAAAAGGTCAAACTCATGGGTGTGTTTACGCCTTTGAAACGAAACACAATTATTGCTAAAGTTTTCTTTATTTTGTTCTTGAGGATTCTCCTTTGTTGAGGGATAGAACAAGCAATAGGGATTGCTATAGAACTTGGCTTGATCGAGGAGTCAATTTTTTCATCTATTGTTGAGAGAAATGAATGGCACCGAGTTGTTGAAGCCTTGTCGATTCGACCGGCCTTAGATCTTTCATCCTTGTTGCTCTTCAGGGAATCGGTGGCCTTTTAAGAAGGGCAATCATTCTAAAGATACATCCCATCATGCAACACAAGTAGAGTCAAATGACATTTTAAGAAGGGAAATCGTGTTAAATATGTTTTTCTTGCTAAAAAATGCTATATACGAAAACAATATTTTCAAAATCTAAAGAGTTGGGATATTCCTTTCTAGCTCACTTAAGGGAAATAATTGTGTACGATAATAATTTTGTGATTTAAATTTTGATTTTATTTTCAAAAATAATTTTATATATATATATATATATATATATATATATATAAGAAATTTCAACTATTCTATTAGCGTACAAAAATATATTACGGTAGGTGACGAGGGGCGACCCAAGGGAGTGATGAAGGTCAACCCGGATGTAGTCAAAATGAGAGTTTGGTTGTGATGGTGGGCTTCCCAACGAGAGGGAAACCAAACCTACCAATGTAACATGTTCAAAAGCATAACGAGGAGACCAAACAAATAAATATACAATCATGTTTAACGAGAAAAAAAGAAAAATGAAAAATAAAATAAAAAAAGAAGAAGACTTGAGATCCTACAAAATTGACGGACGGACACCAAAAAGCACTGAAGCAGGAAGTGGTCGCTGACGAATCCAACGAGGCATAGGGGATGGGAGTACACACAGTCCTTAGGTTCAGCACGTAACCAACCACACACGCACGACATGCGGTATCGAGACTTTCCCTTACGAGTCCATTTTTATGCATCGGAGGAGCACCATCACTCGCGGACATCGTTTCCGATCTTTCATATGCGCGCCCTTTCGGGAATTTCCATCACCTTCGACAGCAGAAGCCTACACGCGAGAGGAGGAGGAGGAGCACATACATGTCTTCCACCTCTGCCGGAACACCAGACGCTTTGCGCTCTTGGCCCCCGTGCGGATTACCAGGCTTGGGCCTCACGGACGCGTGGACTCGGAGGTTTGAGGGTAGCGAAAGTAGGGGTGGAAGATATTTGCGCACAGCTTCCTCACTTCCCGAAGAGAGCCCTCGATTATAAAATGTGAGTCCATGGCCTCGCAGGCCATGTCCAACGCATGATTACCTCGAGATGATTTGGTGATTTAGCCTATCCGTAGAAATTGGCGATGATTTGAAGAGCGGTGAAAAAATTCTTCATAAGCTAGCGCAAGCGCCTCGCCATGGTAATTCGGGACCCTAGCCATACTGCATCGAGCTTCCGGCTCAACGCATCAACTTGGCAACGGTGTGCGCCGGGGATGCCCGGGCGTGTAACCATAAGCTTCACGTTTCTTAGGCTTGTCATCATCGGGGATTAGACACCTAGGCAGCATCCCCGCATGCATCTCATTTGTGCCTTGACATGAGGGGTGACCGGATACGTACGAAACTTCAAGTGCCCTCCTCTTCCAAACCTCACTACGAGAACCCTGCTATGGAAGCTCACTACGACGCTCAACACAATGGAACGAAAATCATGGTAGAAGGTGACTTGAAGGGTAAGCCTCGTGAGGAGGAAGCTCGTGCGTGCTTCCCTTAGCAGTGACTTCTGACCCCTTGTACTGCGTAGCGCCCTCTGTGAGTTATGGTTCTCGACATTCCCTTCATCCGTAGGCAATTTTTCCAACACGAAATGATATCATCACATGTTCTTTGCATTAAAACGGGGGAGAGGGAAATATGAGGGCAGTGGCTCTTATGGGAGTCATTTGTCCCCTCGAATGCTCTCCATTGTCCCTTGACACCGCATACGAGTTGTAAAAATAAATCATTATTTGTTTAATAATTTGAGAATTAATTTAATCGGCAAATGTTATGAAAATAAAAATATTATATGTTAAAATATTTGAGATTCAAATACACTAGACTTATTCATATTTAATAATAATAATAATAATAAATAAAATTCAATAAAATTATTTTTTAAAAATACATAATTTATTTTTAAAAAATAATAAATTTAAATTTTATTATACTACTTATTCAAATAAAATTTTAATAAAAAATTGAAGTATAACCATTTAAATTTTATTATACTACTTATTAAAATAAATTTTAATAAAAAAATGAAGTATAACAATTGTGTACAACCATATATATTAACTTTAATTTCTTAAATAACTCATTGAAAAATACTAAATTCAATGACATTAATATTTCATTAACCATATTCAATAGTTTATTTTTACATTTATATTTTATTTAAAAGTTTAAATTTCAAATTTCTCAATAATTAATATTAATAAAAGTGAAATAAAAAATAATTTTTTATTTTTATTTAATTTATTATTTTTTTCCATATTTATAAATTTGTTATATATCCATTAATTACTCTAATAAACTAATAAAGTGACAAAATTTTAATGTATTAATCAATAAAAAATATATATTAATACATTAAATATATTAAAGATGTTAGTAGAGGGTATTGAATAAAATTTTGTAGATTGTCAAACATTTCGTGGATACTAATCATTATCAAGATCATTACTCTATCCATCAGCAGGACTAAAGTTAGTTTTAATCCATCCATCATTGTTAAAGGATCAAAGATCAAAAAGTTAAAATAGTAATATTTGACAAATTGATTAATATTTAAAAAGAATAATTTAAGTAAGATTTTTACCTAAGATTGAGGAATTAGATTATCAATTAAAGCCAAGAGGAGGAAATGAGATGAAAGTGGATAAAAATAGTTAAGGGTGTTAGTTAGTTTATTAGATAAATAAAATCAATAACGAAAGTTGAAATTGACTTCTAATAATTTATTAAATTAATAATAAATATAAATAAATTATATAAATTAATGGCAATGAATTCAAGATATAATAGTTGAGATTGATGAGATAAATTAGTTGAAATGAACATAAATTTCTAATATAAGAGGGGGGATAGGAGTTAGCATAAAATTCCTCGAGTAATGAAGAGGATAAATAAGAATAAATAGGAACTTAGTACGTAACCATCTCCCAACACAAGTTATTAGGGTTCCTCTATTTAGGGCTTCACGAATGATATGGGGCTGGCAAAGAAGGTGCGAGAGGCAGACTAGATTGATCAAAGAAAATTAAATGATTGGTCTTATGTGAGCTGATCATTGTAAGCGATTTAGAATGATAGTAATGGTTGGTGGCATCTATGTGTTCCTTGAAGAAATTTGTCTTTGAAAGGAAAACTCATTTGGCCAATGTATGATTTACGCGAGAATAAAAAGAATATTATAGATCCCTACTCCTAGCATGGGATCATATATATATTTGGACGATCGAGAACAATTTCTTGAGGTTTTGTGAGGAATTGAATATGGTTTTTATGCTCTTATTATGCAAAATATTGACGGTAAGATTATTGGTTTCCTTAATGTAAGGGAGGGTGACTTGGCCACAAAGGAAAGGGGTTCGGTTTAATGGGTTTAGGGTGGTGACGGATTTGAGAGCTTTAGAGAATGAGAAGAGGAATAACCATTGTATTTGAAAACGACTAGATGTGATTTTCATCTAAAAAGGGGTAAAGATACATTATTTTAAAATTCTGAGAGAAAAATATTTTAAGAACTCGAAACTTTTGGGATAGGTGGTGATGCGAGGGCGTCAGAATGGCGGGCGGGTGGGTGGGTCTTTTTTTCTATGAGACTTGATGGGAGAGGAGCCATTGGGAGGCGGAGTGAGGACATCTAAGAAAGGAAGAGATTTGTTTGACTCAATTTCCATTAAACTAGATATGAGGAGATGTTATTAAGATGGGAGTGAAAGGTGTCTAGTGCAAGGCATCCATGTTAATGACAAAGGTGTCATGAAACATGGTCAACATTTGAGCTTGAGATTCCATGAATTTAGGCTACGGTTTCAAAGAGATATTGGACGTTGTCGGGGGATAGGGGGGATCCCATAATAGTGCCTTTATCGTGCTCATAAATAGTGCCTTTGAAAGTAAAGAAGGTGGATTTTAGGAATATTTGGATGGGTTTAAGGGTTTCGAGTCCAACAGTGGGAGATCGGGTTGGAAAGCTTCGAGATAAGATCTTGGTGAAAAGGGAAGGAAATTTCAAATCTAACCAACAAGCCATTCTCATAAATTGAGATGGATTTAGTCTTTTCAATGAAATCAACGGAATCCTTGATGTAAGAAGGAGTGGAGCTCACAGGTACTGTTTGGTGGCTACGTAACGACTTAGCGCGTGGGTGAGAGCTCCGATGGCGATGGTTGCTTGTATGAATGCCTTGGAAATAGAGAATAACCTAATAACTTTTAATAGGGAAGATGGATTCGATTTAAGCAGTCTTGGAAGCCGAGTCATCCACCATCTTTGGAGTCTTGACCCTATCTTGATTTCTATCCCCATCCCCCTCTTTTCTCCCTTATCTAATCCTTTCCTTTATTATTTATCTCTCTCCTAATAGTTGATCATCTTATTAAATTATAGAATTGAATCAATCCCCTCAGCCTTTTAGCCTTTTATTTATTCTAATTTATCCTCTTCATTACTAGAATTTTTATGCTAACCATCCCCTGTCTTATATTATAAAATTATGTTCATTTCAACTAATTTATCTCATCAATCTCAACTAATATGTTGAATTGGTTGTCATTAATTTATATTTATTATTAATTTAATAAGTTATTGACAATTACTTAATTGATCTTAAAGTGTGGTATTAGTATACAATTCGGTTATTTTTATTAATTTTATTAATTCAATACAAACTAACTAACACCTTAACTATTTTTTATCATTTCATCACATTTCCCCTAGTCAAAATTGACAATCTAGATTCCCAAATCTAATAGTATAAAAATCTCATTTAAGTTCATATTCTTCCAAATGATAATCAGTTTGTCAAATACTATTTTATTCAACTAGTTTACTCTCAAGACTGACTTTGACACCCTGATGATAGAGTAACCATCTAAAACGTCTACAGTCTACACAATTCTATTTTAGAATTCTCTACTAATATGAAGAACTGTGAAAATCTCCAATCACTCACATTCAAAAAGTGTTATTTCATCCCAATAGTACATATCATTATATATAAAAACAACAACAATTATAAGTTAAAATTAACTCACCAAATTATTAATAAAGAATTGTTGCTACATTAAAAGTTATTACAACAACTTTGAATACTCCAAACATCAAAAACAAAATTTTCAATTAAAATAAATGAAAGAAGAATGTAAACCATACTTTCCAAATCATCTTATCTAAAATTAAATCACAATCAAATCTTATTTAATAAATAGAATTTATATGTAATAACTTTGAATACTCAACATCAAAAACAAAATTTTCAATTAAAATAAATGAAAGAAAAGAATGTAAACATGCTTTCCAAATCATCTTGTCTAAAATTAAATCACAATCAAATCTTATTTAATAAATAAATTTATAATATTCAAAATTCAGTTGTATATTATATTATAAATTATTCGTAAATTATAATCTAAATAGTTGGATATTCAATAAGTAAACAATTTAGTGTAATTTTAATTAAACATTTTATGTTTTATTATCTTATTTAATAAATATAATTTTATAATATTCAAAATTCAGTTGGTATATTATATTATAATTATTCTTAAAATTATAATCTAAATCGTCGAATATTCTATAAGTAAACAATATAGTATAATTTAAACCTTTTATATTTTATTTTTTATAGGTATATTTTTTATTAATTTTGTTTAAATTTAATTAAAAATTTATTTATAATTATAAATTTGAATTGCTAATTTTATATAACTTAAATTCCTATAAAAAATTCAAAAAGTATCTAATTCATTTTTTACTTTTTAAATTAAATTTAAAATTTCATCAATAATTATATCATCAATTTCAATTAAAAATAAAAATAAAACATTAAATATTTATACATGTCTAATCACACACAAAATGAATACAATACGCCTAATCACACATTAGAGTTAGAGGTTCACAGTAACCTCTCACAATAAGAAAGGAATGTTGAACATCTAATTCAAAGTTGTTCAACCAATAATTCGGAACCACTTAGTAGTTTCAACTAATATATTCCAAAGGGTATCTTGTATGCCAGCTTCGCTTTTAATATAAGTTGTTTCAACTAATGTATCTTAAATAATTAATTGGTAATCCAACTAATATATATAGCCAATAATTAATTATAAATAAGTTGGTTTATATTGCATCTGCGAGAACCTCGCTTTCAAATATATGGCTTTGGAAAAAAACATTTATAAAAGACAGGACGAATGTGAGATGATTAATCATGACAGGGCATAAAAGCATCTCCACGTGTTTGAAAGAATCTCATATTCTGGAATGCTCAATATCCTAGCATGTATAAAGGGTTGGTGGAAAGGGATTTATAACTAAATTGGAGCAATAATTTGAACGCTTGGTAAGTCTAGGTATAAGATGGTGAATTGCTACATGGGTTCGTTTAGGTAAAGATAAAGTTTGCTTTGATTTTATTTATTAATTTAATTAAAAAGTGATGGTATTAATTTTTTAACAACTTTATTAATATAGATAGATGTATTTTGGATTAATAACTATTATTATTATTTGGTCTACATTTCGAATCAATTAATGTGATTCATAATAAAGTGAAAAGATTAAGATAAAATTAATTTGAAAAAAATAATTTTAGTCATTTATGTTAAATTTTTTTTAATTAAAAAAAATATTTATAAGTCTTATTATTAAGAAATGTAATGTTATTGTTGCTATTTTCAAATTTTATTAATTTTTTTTAATATGAAATTCAATTTTTTTTTTTTTTTTTTTTTTTTTTTTTTTAAATTTGCAAAAATTATGATCTGATTAAGTTATGAAAAAAATTGGAAGAAATCTGTGTCTTTTTAGATTCCTTTTGGTGTTGGTTAAATACTTGTAACTATTGTGGTGCACAATGTTAGAGTCATAGCTTTTATTTGTCAAAATGTACTTTTAGATTCTTTTTGTTGTTGGTTAAGTACTTGTAACCATTGTGGTGCACAATGTTAGAGTCATAGCTTTTATTTGTCAAAATGTACTTTTAGATTCTTTTTGTTGTTGGTTAAGTACTTGTAACCATTGTGGTGCACAATGTTAGAGTTATAGTTGTCATTCGTCAAAATGTACCTATAGTAGTGTTTGTAAGAAATGTTAGTGTAATCGCAAGGGGTCACCTGAGATATCTATAATTGTTTATGATAGTAACAATATATAATAGTTGGCTCAACATTTAGTCACTCAACATGGTTTCTAACGTTTGTCTTAATCCCAACTCCACACAGTGTGAATATGGAAAATCAACATTGCATTTTCATTGTTCAGTAAACACATAGTAGAAGACATGAACAACAATGGTTGCTTTACAAATCAATTCGAAGTGCACGAGGAATTAATAATGTTGCATAGTGGTCGAGTTCTAATCCACCTTGAATGAGGAAATTGTTGCAACAATACATGAAATGTAAGCAAAGTTACTCACTCCTCATTTTGATTTGCGGGATTATTGTTCTAATTATGTGTTATTTGTTGCATCGACATTTATTTGTTCTTTGTAGAGTTAAATTGGACAACTCTGGCTTATTTTCATGTAATTAATTTCAATTAATATAAATATATGTTGAATGATTGACTAATAACTGCTTTAATATGGACTATGATGAAATACTATGAGTGGAAAGCGGTGAGAAAGGTTGTGAAGATTATGATTGCCTACAAATTATTGAAAAAAAACCTCACAGAGCTTTGTGCCAAAATTTTTAAAATTGAAAATGTTGCCTTACTTTTCCCTCTAACCCAAAACTCATTGAATGAAAAAAATTAGTGACAAACAACCATCTACCACAATTATTGAAGTTGGATGATGGTTAATTTTTCTTTAGACTTCAATAGAGAGTATGGCAAAGTACTCGTCCCGGAATTTGAAGAGTTGACCCATGAGTGTTGTGGGGGAAATTGGAAAAATCATGGGGGAATAGTCATTGGGGAAGTCTGTCGGCTATACAACGAGGGTAGAGGGATGCACAAGTGTCTAAATAAGTGTATCTGCAAGTAGGGATCTTCCATTCCTTAGTGGGATGTTTCTTGTAACATTTTGAGTGATTATAACTTGATTTGGTTTTAAGAAGATCTTGGGCCAAAGAGAAGGCATTGGATTCTGAGTCTAGAGTCTAGAGTAAGACTTGAGCAGCCCGCGTCTCTATGTGTGAGCATAGGGAAGAATCTAAAGTGGCCGGGTCTTTTAGGATTTGAGTCTTGTTTGATCTTTACACTGAGTCTGCTTTGTGTGCCAGGTAGCCTACAGATTTCTCTTGCTATGCAAGGACATATATCTATTAAATGCCACAGCAGTGGATCTCAGAGAAGATTGAGTCTTGTTGTTGTTGTGTAATATCATCCAATTTCTATCAGTAATAAAATCAACAAGACTCAATCTTCCCTGAGATCGACTACTGTGGCATTTAACAGATATATGTCCTTGCATAGCAAGAGAAATCTGTAGGCTACTTGGCACACAAAGCAGACTCAGTCTAAAGATCAAACAAGACTCAAATCCTAAAAGACCCAACCACTTTAGATTCTTCCTTATGCTCGCACATAGAGACGCAGGCTGCTCAAGTCTTACTCTAGACTCTAGACTCAGAATCGAATGCCTTCTCTTTGGCCCAAGATCTTCTTAAATAGCCCAAGAATTTCTCTATCCGAGAGACTCATGACTCACAAGTAAAGATTCTCGTCTGATCATCCGTGCCCACATATCAAATCTTGGGTCATCTCTTTACCTAAAGAAAATCGTCCGAAATAGATTTGATAGTCCCATGCAAGGGTATCAAAATATTTTACGGATGTCATAAGGAAACTTAAAGTAAATCGTCCAAAATAGATTTGATAGTCTCGTGCAAGGGTATCAAAATATTTACCATTATTACATGACAGAAAGTAAAATGTCAGGAAGCATTGCTTTCGGGTAACACCAAAGTGACATCCGCGCAAAGCTTCCGTGACATACCTATGTACTAAGTGTAAGTGTGTGTACAAAATGGAGATTCTTTTACGAAGAACCCATGAAAGAAACGTCTAAGTCCATTGTCGGTTAGAAAGACTTTACAGTACAAAGAATGCAACTTGTGGAGGTGTATAGTAACTATGTCGGAAATGACCTATTAGATAGGTGGAAAAGTATTGAACTGTCACTTCCTTTTCTGATTCCCAAATCTTACTTTCATGATCTTCAGGCAGCTGGAGGAAATTTATCTGTTCAAATGGATTGGCATCAGGATCTGATTGTTGATGGAAATCATTGTACTCCATTTGAGTTCCATCGATACTCTGAGCAAGTTGTCTTGCACTGATCCTCTGGGCTACGAACCAATGAGTATGACCACATCTTTTCAAAGAATTTAAAAAAGCAATATCCTCTAGTTCAATTAGATCTTTAAGTGTCTTGTACAGAACTCTTGTCTGAAGCATGCCGGGTGCAGAGAATCCATCAATCTTCAGTCTGGTGAGTTGATAAGGCATTGTAAGAATACCACTAAGTCCGTAAATCTTCCACCAACCTTCAAACCAATCTGGAAGAGGATCTTCTTGATTTATTCTATCGGTTGGCCAGTCTTCATAGCTGAAATCAAATTGGAGATGATAGAAAAGGTCAGAAGAAATATTTTGGAAAAAGGCAGTCTTTTGTCTTTCCAGATCAAAATTGTTTCTCCTGAAAGGATTATTAAACCTTCTGATTGTTAATCTGCAATTTCCAATTATGTTATCATCTTCATGAAAGATTTCATAAGATATGTTGCCAATGTGAACCAAGTAATCAAGCTCTTGAATGGCCAAATCATTTTCAACTTCTTGATCATCCCAAGTCCAGAGATTGGGAATACCTTCTCTCCATCTTATCTCCTTTATTGGATACCAGTCATCATCATGATCTAGAAGACTGGTACTACTAATATTTTCATATCTGACCCATCCATGAATATCTTCTATTTCAATATAATCCTCAGATCTTCTAATGAAATTACAAGATAGAGAATGAATAGAATTCTTTTCTAAAAATTCTCTAGACAGCATATCAGCAAAGGAATTCTTATGGCCAGGAATGAATTCTATTTCAAATTTATATTGACTAAGGGTCATGTTGTAGCTCCTACAACACCCTCCAAAAATACATAAAATCATAACACACA